>JABFOV010002054.1:0-21592 GCA_022817685.1 Aradophagus sp. ZL-2020 | reverse complement strand
TTCTTATACAATACAATATTTCGCAAATAATTCATACGACTAGTACGCGGCAAAAAGCGCCCGGGATTCCGCACGAGTTCGTCTTCGGTTGTAAAAGACGGAGGTAAATAATGTAACTCGGTTTACAGGAAATAATACTTTGCAAATGAGAAGTTGCGAAATGAAATTTGCCCTTTTTTATTTCGTACGGACAATGTGTAGACAAGTTCTGTATAATGTGCAGTAAACTTTTTTCGTGCGCGCCGTTCGCGCGGTAAGAAGAAATTTATTTAACAGAAGGCGTGCGGACGATAGGTTGAAAAGTTTTATGGCCAACGTGGGATCGACGTTGAATTTGTAGCGCTTCCGTTAAATGACAGTAAAAAGAAAAAGTAATGTCGAAAGAGGTAGCAAGTGAAAAAGGGGGAAACAAAACGGGGAAAAATAAAAAAGATAGAAAATTGGGGACGATTGACGAAATTTAATCATGTGTCCCGACCTGAAATCTTCAATATCAAGAATTATGAGGAAATATTTATCGACCGTTGCTTCCTCGATGCTAACCGTATTCTAATAAAAGTTTATGAAATATCAAATGCGACTTAAGATAAGTATTGTTGCGACGTGACCGCGCGTGTTATTGACTGTAAAAATGAAAGATTTCTTGAGTGCTTTTATTGAACTTGTTTTCATCTTAGGATTCGGACCCTTGTTTCACCTTTCTCTTGTTTCGAGCTCAAAATTGGAAAAACAACTGCTCGCAAAGCAAGCATTTGATAAATCGTGAACATTAATTAAACGACAGTGCAAAGAAAATGTGAATTGTATTCAAATATCAGAAAAATGTCTTTCATATTGACGGCTTTTCTCAGAAATTTGTTTGGTGTTATCTTATTAATCTCAAAAATTGATACTGATTAACACTTTTCTCGTCAAAACTTAAGTTCATATAAAACCTGGACAAATTCAATGGTTTCAATCACGAACACAATGATTGTCAAAACAAGTACAGTAAAATAAGTCAAACGCATAAGAAACCACACTTCTCAGAATGAAAATGAAGAAGGAAAGAGAAAGCCAGTCATTCTACCTTTGTTCCCTTCTTGGATTTATGTGTTTATGGTTTTCTTTTTTGTATATCCAAATGACCATCGTTTTGAATGAAAAAGGTTACTTTTAAAAGTACGTGTGGTTTTATCAGAGAATCACCTGAAATTATGACATAAGTGTAACAGAAAATATAAAACTGGTTTTCGAAACTCAAATCGATTCACAAAGAACCTATCGTTTCAACGCAGCACAAAGCACAAAAGTAACCTGCTATTTTTTATTATTAATTACTGCAATTTGTAAATTCAAGCTGACTTAACGCAATTTTGAACTTAAACATTTTATCAACGAATACCAATTATTATTCGATACCGATGGGGAAAAAATGAAACAAAGTATTACGCGATTAAAATTTTATTGAAACGGCAAAGACTCGAGTTAAATTCAATCGTATTTACTGCAGTTTTAGTAAATTTCGCCACGATCGTAAATTCCCTTTTAATGTACACTCGCTGAAAAACTTTTTCATCCGCGCGAACAAATGTGTTTCTGTGTAGAAAATTAGTCCGCCGATAGATATTTCAAGACTCCGTACTAGAAACTTCCCCGTCCGTGAATAATCCGTAACATTTATTGTTCATTTTTAAACGCGCACGTTCGCTTTAAAGACTCCCAATCGTGCCACATTTAGTCGCATTATATTTTCTCTCGCGACATCCAGTCTTATCTTCGCCGTTTTTATGCCAACAGTGTCTTTCATACGTGATTTTTGCTTCGGTCGACTCTTTTAATATAACAAAGACCCGCGTTCCTTCTTTCGAGAAACAAGAGCAAAGCGACGCCGATAGTCGATGAATGCTAGTTTTTCATCGGCGAAAGTCCTATCGAATGACCTCGGCCGTCCGTAACCGTTCATTTACCGCCCTAGCGACGTAATACAGTAGAACCTCTCGTATCTCTGTCCTGTTTTCGTCGCGAGAAGCAGACGTGTGTCGAAGGAGAGAGATAATATTATATTCCGGTGTGGTTCTTTGAGTTGTCTGGCGAAGCGGATTTCCATATTGTAAGCACATTTCGCCAGTTGGCTGTTACACCGAGGTTCTGCGGTCGCCGTACCGTTGCACCTGTTCTCTCGTTCTTTTGCCGGCCTCTCCTCGTCCCCGAGGATTGTTAGCCATTAAATATAACAAGCGAATATCTTTCGGCGCAAGTTTCGGGGAATTGTGATTTATTAGCGAAAGTCCTTTGGTGGCGCGATTTCGCCAACCGCCGCGAGGACGTTGATCTCTGCTTCCGCGGCGATCCGGCGGCGGCGCCGTCGTCGCCGGCGACAAAAATCATCCGGCAATGACGTTTTGTTATTTTTAACGGCACCAGCTGGGGCGGGGCAAGGGGGCAAGGAGCGGCAGCAAAAAAGTTGTACTTTTATTAAGACGCTTGTCACGGTCTTTGGCAGCGGCCCAATCGTTCGAAGAATATTGTATTTTGTCGGAAAAAAGCAGCGCGGCTACGTACGCTGCATGTGTTTCATATTTCGGCCTGGAAAATTTATCGAACGCTCGCCGAAATTGCTAGATAAATTGTTCGGACTTTCGGCTTGGCCTGGGAATGTTTTAGTCGGCGAAATCGTGGCCTTTTTTTGCCGACAAACTTTCGTATTTGTCGTTAAATGTCGAGCATTTTTTCCTAACCAAAGCCGCCGGCAATTTGATTCCTTTCAGCGGCTCCTTCGATTTCTCTCTCTCCGACGCAGTCGCGATATTAAAAAGTTTGATGCATCGAAAGGGATATGTTATTTTAACAAGTGGAAATATTGTTTGTCATTTGACATGAACGGCGCGCTGGTGAATTTATTGTCACTGACAATGATATCGACGCGCACTTGACTCGTCATCGAGTTATGGCGGCACTTAATTTGTCAAATCGTCGTAAAGTTGCACTTGACAGTCTTCTATTTTCAATCGGAAAATAAAGGCGATTAAATTATTACAACGAAGCATATAGTGTTTGACGCATTAACTGCATTGAGCGTTACATTTATCATGTATTCATTAGTTGTTAAATACGTGATATACGTTTTGCCATTAGTGTTCAATGCACAATAAATTTCAATTATAAGGTGAACTCAAAATGGTTTAATGTAACGGCGTTTCTGATATTTATCGACCTATTTTTATAATACATATTTCCCGGGAAATTGCGTCGACTGTTTCGAACGTCACGTAGGTGTAACGTTAAATAATAATAATGAAAACAGAGAATTTGAGACGAGTCAAATTTATATTCAAAAGACGCTTTGCATTACCCAATAAATTAATTAACTTAGAACCTGTCATTTTCATATTTTCGACGTCATCTTTTTTTCCATCGACATTTTTAGTGGATAATCTGCCGGAAATGAGTGGATTTCTATTCCGACGACCATTTCAAGAGTTTTAAACGTTTCGTATTTCAGAACACTTTTCTCTGATATGGTTACAAAATAGATGTAATGGTAATGAGATGTTTAAAGATAACCTACTTTTCGAGAGCACCATTTCTCATTTGTATCATTCCAATATTCAAATAAAGTAATTATTAAAATAATTATCTTATTTACATGTACAAAATAACGAGCATAATATGCGGTATTATGCAAATATATTATTGATAAATAAATTAAGGTACACTGTGAAAACGGGATGTTTAAAATAACCATTCATTTGATTACAAACATTTCTCTCACGGCTAGTATGTTATCTTAATTATAAAAAATTTAATTAACGTCTCGATTGAATTACCGTTTTTTCCAAGAACGGTTTTTTTCACTTTAAAATAAATTCAAAATTGTTCAACACATTCAAACGTAATGCTACAAAACCATTTTGAGTTGAAACTCCAGTTTTTGTATCGAAACAATGAAATATGAATTTCGAAACAACAATTTCAATTGGGAAACAAAAGAGTCGAAAGTTTTTCTTCTCAATTGAAACATATTATATTACAAGTTCCCGACCAACGTTCGAAACTTCGATCTCGCATATTTTATCGATATGACTAGAAAGCTAACTACAGCTACTTGACACTAGTATCCAACAGCAGTAGTTATCCAATATTTTGTTCCCCGCCCGGCGTCCAATTGAATAAATCTAAATTTCACTTTTTTCGCTCCCAAGCGAACGGCACTCGGAAACATTTGTCATTTGACTTGTCGTAATAAACGAACGAATGTATTTTCGCGCGGAAAAAGTCCTCGGCGGACGTGGCCGGGCGTCGGAGCACTTAACCGCCCTTGATATCTCTCGCGTTGGAAGCTTGGCAGCCGAATATACTTATCTCGGTGCGCGGCGAGCAAACTTAATCGCGCCTCGAGTGCGCGGTCATATTGAAAGTAACGCACGGCGCTTCCACTGCTAGACGATAACAATTTGTTTCGCCATTAACTCGAGTCGCTCGGCTTTTCGCCGATCAATCGGTCGCCGAAACTTTCGATCGTAAAACAACGGCGCAACGGAATGATCGGGAAGCCACGCGTGGCGCTGGCGAGGGGCCGGCCTTATCGGCCGATCGGTCAATTACATTGCCGCGTTTATCAATGCCAGCGCGATTCGGGGCGGTCGCACGGCGGTCGACATCTTTCTTGGCTTATGTAAACACGACGCTTCCCCGATGCCTATCAGGTGTGACGAATCGCCCTTATTTAATGTCGCGCGTCATAATTGTTAGGCCCGAGATTCATGGCGGGCCACTTACCGGAGATAATCGGATTATCCGATTGAAATCAGAAAATGTCGTTGCTTCTTTTTACAAACTTTTTTTCCATTCTAAGTGGCTCGCTCCTCCTCTCTGTTTTCCATTTTAGAAAGTTTCGTGCGAATAGAGATATTTAGATTGAATCTAGAAACGATTGCTCAAGCAAATCAATTTCTGGACGACAATCAATAATATAGGCGACATCTTTTCCATGTGATTTAAAATAGGATGTTAGATACGTTTCAAAACGACTCCTTGTGTTTATTATTCTGATTTTAAAATGAATTAAAAAAAATTTCGTTGCAACAAAGTAATCAATTATGAGGCAATTGATGGGTGTTTTAAAAATTAATTAAAGTTAATAACAATCTACGGTATGAAAAATGCAGGCATAGAATGATGGAAAATGATCGATTATTCGAAGCAATGGTAAACGTTGGGCCTGATTATTGCAAATCTGTCGGCGAATTAAATGTACAATTGACTGGAAAAACAAATTTCAAATAATTATTATCAATAACAAACTCAATGAGAAATGATGATTCGGGTGTAATCAATAATCATTTATAATACATTAACGTAACCTCTGAGCGGTGCATAAATTAGTAGCGCACGCAGTCATCAACTATTACGGCGTGGAGTAATTTGCAGAATTTATCAAATTTGCATTTTACGTCCGACGAGATTTCAGTCTTGAAATATGGATTAAAGGGGAAGGTAGGAGATACGTTTTTGCAGGCGATATTTCGTTACCGAAATCGTACTTCATTTCGACGGATCAAAATTGAATTCCGTCGAGAAGAATCGGGGACGAGCGTTTATCTATCTTTGCGGCCGGTGATTGATATTTTGGCGGGATTTCGAGGCGGGGTGTTTTTGCGCCTTGAAATCGGTAAACCGTGCTCCAACGCCAGACGCGATACGCGTAAATAATGGTTAATAATAAATGCCACTTTTTTCGCGGCTCCTTAAAACGTTGCAGCCGTTGTTCCGTCGTACATCAACCTTCCTTTAAATATTATCACAGAAATGAATATTTTTTTAAACGGAAACAGATGGAAAGCGTTCGGTTTTAAGGGAGAGTTTAGGGGATGCGAGTATTTCTCCATTTGCCGCCCAAGTAAATAAGCCATAAAAATTGCCACGCGAGTGCTTGCTCGAGATGGCAAATCTACCGACGTTTGATTTATCGTGAAAGCGGTGATTTTTTTTTTCTCTTTTTTTCACCAAACAAGTAATTACCGGTAATTCACCGATTATTGATCATTTTGTTACTCGTGTTTGTTCGCCAATATCGATCGAAATTTTGGCTGACTTGTTAGTCATTTGCTTTCGAATGTAGCAACCGCATTCTTATTTTAACAAATTTCTATTTAAATGTAACAACGTTTGTATGCCAATTGATTTTCAAATAATTTTATCTTTGAAACGTTTCGAACTGACGAAACGAGGCTTTGCTCCACTATTCATTCGTCTGCCGTTCAACGATTTGATTTTTGAGCACGTTGAAATAGTTGGCATACCAATGATTTTAATCAAACGAAAGAAAATGAAGAGTGCGCTTCGTAATTTAATTTCTACATTCAAATGAGCGACCTCAACTCAACGTAACGTCTATGCGAAATTAAATACAGAAACATCAGCAGCCAAATCGAATTAGCAATTCCAATTTAAAATTCCATTTATCACTTGACGTGGTTGTTTTCAACATTAGCCGCCTAATTTCGCATGCGGCGAAGATCATTCTTTTTTTCTTTTGGTCCAACACCGAGTACCTTTAGCGATTTTGCAACTCGCCCGTCGGGATCAAGAGGTTTGATGTGGACACCTGCGATTAATAATATCACTCGCGTTGACACGCCGTTAAGTAAGGTGTCCATTCGTCCCGAGACGTCCTAACGCATGCATAAGGATTGAAATTAAAAATCCACCGGAAACATTATAATTGATAAATTTTTTCGCCGGACACGTGTAATTCAGTGCCAGTGAGTATGATTCATTATAATGACCAATTCATTTTAATCATAACAGATAAATTGGTTCGTGAAGAATGATCGATGAGCAACGTTCAGTTACGGGTAATCAAACAAATGAAATTACACTTGAATGTCGAGTGTTTGTAACAATTAGTTTTATTTTCATTTAACATATATTATCGTAGTGATGTTAAAGTGATATCAATCCGGTATTAGTATTCAATTGTTCGGGTGATTCTCGCGAGGGTCCTAAATAAACGTGTCAGGGTGGTCAAAATCTGAAAAACCTGGCGATGTCAGGGAAAAGTAAGGGAACTTAAGTTGTGGCCAAAGGAAAATTTGGAAGATAAGATTATTTAAAGATATCTGAAATATTTTAATTAATATCAGATAAAATAAAACTTAAATTTTTATCATCAGGTAAACATTTGCAGACATGATTGAACTTTCGGCCGAATACAAGAGGAAGTCTTATAATTTTAAATCGGGGAAAAGTCAGGGAATTTGATTTATCAAAATTATTGGCCACCCTGACGTGTTTATTTCTACGTGTTGTTTGCTAACGTTACCTCCATATGAATAAGTATGTACAATTTATAATTTGTGGAAAACAAGGGCATCGTGGAAAGAAAATATACGGCGACGGTGATACGGTAAACAAGTTGAAGAATTTCGCTGGATGAAAAGGCGTAAAAGTGTTCGGACGGTTTCGTTGCTTAAGGCAAATGAAAGGGACTTACAAATATCTGTATGACTTCCTCGAATAATTTTATACATGATGGCGCGGCGTGTTGTTTTAAGGCTTCGGTTGCGGCTTTTGCGGCGAAGAAGCGAGTACACAAAATGTCATAGGAAACGAATGGCGGAAATGGGAATTAAACAACCAAGCATCGTAAAACACTCGGCGTGTGCGGTTCGCGGCAAATGAACGGAGAAAGAATAAATTGTAATTGCAAGTAAAGAGTTCCGCGAACGTGATTATCGATCAATAAACGTCGGCTGATATTATTTAATTACTCAAATAAATTTCGTTATTTCAATCATTTTAATTAAAAGTAAATAGGGCGCGATTCTAATAAATTTAATTAATTGATTGCGGTAAAAACATGTGCTGCATTTAATCAACCGTTCGATTGTGCGTGAAAATAGTTAATATAAATTCATGCTGTGTTTACTTGTCTCGCATGCCTTGATTACGTTATTGTTATAACTTGGTCGAATTTTATTTTTAATCATAATTGTTGTTTAATGCAATCGTTTTTCAATACTTCCGCTTGTGTTATTTTTTAACTGAGTTCGAGGTAAATATAGTAATGTCTAATAAGCACCGTCTTTTGCTATGAAATTCGGGTTGTACTGAAACAGTACTGGCCCAATATTGGTTTACCAATTCTCACGACTCTGGCAACTCTGTCACCAATTTAATAATATTCTCGGCTCA
The DNA here is from genome assembly GCA_022817685.1 of Aradophagus sp. ZL-2020. Classification (NCBI taxonomy): domain Eukaryota; kingdom Metazoa; phylum Arthropoda; class Insecta; order Hymenoptera; family Scelionidae; genus Aradophagus; species Aradophagus sp. ZL-2020. The sequence continues at coordinate 13,414 of JABFOV010002054.1, read as the reverse complement.
GTTGTAGTTTTCCTATTAGAATCTTCTTTTTTTATGATTCTGACGGCACACATGTTTCCGACGTAAAAGCAAATCTCGAGTAAGAAAAATTTTCTTCCACGAAGAGAAAAGACGTAGAACATTTTATGAAAATGAGAATTTAAATTACTATATTTTTTTCTAGGATTCTCGAATTCTTATACTATAAACTTACTCACAAATTGTCTAATAAAAAAGAAGAAAAAACAATATGTATTAATTGTCGACTGTGGCGCGGAAGATATTACTATTGTCGTAATTTTTTAACATTTAAACAGCTCGTCAAAATGATGTAAAGTAGTTTGGTTGGAATCGAAACGTGTTGTTTTGTATTTCTAACAAAAATAAATGTAGAAAAAAAAATATCGAAGACAAACGATTGACGGTCCCGTAAACTCGGGAATCGTCAAAGAGACGAGAACTTTATACAAGTCATAAACTTGTTGGGTACAGCTCAATCGAGATGTCCGGAAGAAACATCGCTGCGAGTGGCATTGTGGAAGCGACGTGTTTTATTCCGGTAAACCGGTCCGGCCGGGCGCATTCAGATGCTTGCTAATCAAGCCAAAAAATGTCGCAATCACTCTGGGAAATCTCGTCTCAAGAGTCCGCATCCGCAACCGCGCCGCGCTCGGTGGCTTGCGAGCTTAAAACGCAAAATTTCGCGGCAGCTGTAAAATCCAGCGCGTCTCAAGTAGCTCAGCGAGAAACGGTCTTTAGTTTTCTGCGGCTGCTTCTCGTTCAGCTGCACCCGTATTTCTGTACACGTGTGTACGCATATGAGCGATTAGTCAATTTAACCATTTGTCTCCCAAATGCACAAGTCTTTCGACTGTAGACAAATTTAATATTCTATATATCCGTGCTTTTCAGGAAAAACCAAATAAGTCCGTTTTAATGAAATTCGCGAAAAACGCAATTAAAGTTTCAAATCCTGTGGTGATGATGTGGGCTTTGGTCTCAGTAAAAACGTGACTTTTTTCAATAACATTTTTAAACATTTCTGATTCGACCGAATGCAAATTTATGCAAAATTCAAAGCACTTGACTCAAATTCGACAAAAACTGGACTTGGCTGGTTTTACCAAGCCACAGATATATTATATTTTCATGAATATTCTTCGCAGTTCAATCTTATATCTATGATCAGTTGATAATGAAGAATTCGAGTTGTCGTTCGCACGCGAGCGTAGCGTGAAGGATTTCACGGACATTCGAACCCCCGAATTTCCTTGGCCACCGTTCCATTCATAATCCATATATTCCAATTGATTTTTATCGAGCTATTTTTCACCGTCTACTTATCGTTGTTGCCAATAACCCCGACTAGTTTAGCATTTCCTTGGAACTTTTTTTCGTTCGTGTACTTGCACTCGCACGGTTGCAGCTATGCATTCGAATGGTTTCGCGCGTGTTCGTGTGTGTCGCGCACATTTACCGAGACAATCCAATGCATGAAAACCTTTATTGCGGAAGTGCACACGTTTCGGTCACAGAGACTGAGGAAGTAACAAAACAATTTTGGGTTGGATGATACCGTCGGTACATCCAATTTCAAGGAATTTCGTGTTTCTCGATAGAGGAGCGTAGGAAGTCGTCCAAAAAGGCGAAAACTTATGTGCCCGGTCAGAACAGAACACTGGCGAACCGATAGCGTTTCAAGACGCCAAATTTGAAATCCGAAGGGCTTGGCGACGGATATCGCGTATTGATCTTTGAGCCTTGGCCGCACTTATGATGGCCCGTATTATTTTTATAATACTTTTTTTTCTTATTTCGACCGCTGGCCCGCGCCAGTTTAGTATTTCAGTTGCAAATAAAAGTATATAAATTTCTAGTATTTTGTTTCCAATTATTACGCGTAATAAATATCTTGCTTTTTTATGAGCAATGGCAAATTGATGATTTAACTTAGTGAATAGATAAATAATCTTGTGTGAATAAATGCATGGTTGAAGGTAAACGTAAAAAAATGAAAATTAATGCATTCAACGTATAAGTTAACGTGTTAATGAAATATGATACAGAGCTACGTGTAGGGTTTATTGACGACAATTTTTGAGGGAAAGAGGAAAAGTGGAATTTTAATGACCGTTTTATCGAATAAATTTCGGTGTAAATTGTAACTTCATTACCCGTTAAGTAATTTTTCGAACGTAATTTTCGTCGTACAAATTCGTAAAAGAGATGAGAGACGTACGCGAAGCATTTTAATATTATTTATTTAGACCATAATTAAATTGGATATAACGAAATAAACTCTGTCGTTTTATATCAAAATACATTAAATTGATTGTTACGTTATGAAAATTTATTAAATTAAGTTGTATAAAGTGCAACTGATGAATTATTTTTTTCTTTCTATTCAATAAAAAAGGAATTAAAATTAAAAATGTTGAGAAACTATTTTTGAACGTGATTCCAGTGCAGCTCATTAAAACTAAAATTGAATATAATTGTAATGTCCATTCTCGATTAATAATTCAATGAATACCTGCGTTTCCTGAATTACTTTACACGGTTTTTACAATGCGTTAATAACCGAGGACAAAGTACAAAGATTACTGCTAATAGCACACACCCGAGTAATTACGTATACTTTAACCGAATATACTAATACAATAACGAACACGAGCGAAATGGGGATAATCATTTTAATTAGTGCAAAGCAATGCATTTAGAAAAAACCAGGTCATTTTCCTTCGAGTAGTAGTAATTCATTAAAGTGTTGGCGTACGTGATGGAAGGATGAGTAGATGGAATTGTTTTCCTGAAAATTCCTACTCGCATTCAAAAATTAATATTTTTGTACTATTTTACTATTTTTGTACATACAAGCTAATTTTTCAAACAGAAGACACTATGTGAAATATGGTGTGTTTATGGAAGAAATTATTAATTATACTTTTAAGATAATTAACTTTTCGTACACGATTTTTTTTTACATCAATGTATTTTTCTTTATAAAGAAACACGAAAAATTCCTAGCAGAAATTGTAAAAACTGATTGTTTTACTGTCAGTTACACTTTTTCGCAATTCAGGTTAATCTTTTTTCAAATTTACCCATTTTCCCATTTGCTTACTTTCCTTTTTTCACTTTTCTCTCATTTTATTGTTAAAGTATTAACCGTTTTGTTTCAAATTTCTCTAAACATTGAAATAGTTGTAATAAAATTTAACAATATTTCATTAAAATTTTTTTTATTAGTTAATCAATATATTTAGAAATGATTGAAAAATATAAATCGTTGTAAGCTCATAAAGTGATGAACATACTATTTGCGAAAAGAAAAATAAAATTCCAGCAGAGATTTGGTCGAGTTGATTTTGAAAATCGATCAAAGGCGTCGCGACTTTGATATTTTCTTAGCCAATCATACGTGAGATTGGACGGAAATGATTGACAAGAAAATAATTACTGATCGCGTTTTCATTCTTGACGAGGTACGAGATTGAATCCCTGGGAGTACATTCCGCATGAACAGGGCGACAGTAATGGAGGGGTATTGGCTTGGATCTATTGGAATTCACGAATAATCTCGCATTATCGACACTCGGATGTTCATTCGGAATGCGACCGTATAAACCACTCGCTTCACTTTAATACAATGTAATTCGTGAAGTGAGATGGATAACGATATATCATTGTTTAAACGTTTCAAATGGCGAAGCGTCGGGGAAGAAACCAATCTTAATTCAATTTCTTCACGGAATCGATGTTTTGAGATCATTTGTTTGTTTAGACATTCTTTTTTTCTCCCTTTTATTGCGCTTCCTTTTTTCTTCACTTCACATTGTTTCTATCCTTTGTTGCTTTCAGTTTATTTGTCTTAACTTGATCTTTTTCGCTCTTCCTTTTTGTATTGTTCTCACTATTATTACGTTTGCCCGTTTGCCGTGTTTCTTCGCTCTGACTTAATTGTTCCGTTTGTTATTTAAACAATTCATGCAAGTTCTGCTCGCGAATTTTGCATTTTTGGATTTAAACTAAAGCGAGACTTGTGACGAATTCGGAAATGTACTTTTGCGAGTGTTTTTTGCGCTTCGCGTTTGTTTACTTCGTCGGGAGGGAAGAGGCGCGAGAAAAGTTGGGGAATCAAGTTTCAGAAAAGTCGGGGCACCGAGTTACGGAGTCGAGTCGCCGGGTCGAGAGTTCAACTGCGTAGTGAAAAAAAAAAAGAAATATATATATATTTCGTATTAAAGTAATTAGAGGGAATTGGGTTACGTCGATAAATTCGCAACGGTTTTTACATCCAAGTGAAAGTTTGTAATTAGTGACGGGATAATGTCATTTGCTGGCAACTTTGTATAATTAATCAATTTTACTGTTTACTTTCCGCAGTTTACGAACGCAAACTTGATTACGCGATAAAACTGTATAGAGAAATATGTCAGACGCGGGGCTTACGGGATCGTCGATCGAGTTGTCCCGGCAGCGTGAAATCGCGAAATCAAAACTGCCGCCGTCCGACTGCCGGGAAGAAAGATACACGGCATCGCGCAACTTCAGAAGTTAGAATCTATAAAAAATGTCGGGCGCTTAAGGTGCCCGACGCGACTATAAAAGTTTGCGATTTGACACCTGCACTTTTGTGTCCCACATCTCTCATCTCGAGTGAAACAAAGTCGTTTACGTATCATAAATCTCTAATTTATCACGCGCAAAGACGGAAATAAGTTATGAGCCACCTTACGGGATGTATTGGGGGCCCGGGACGGTCACGTTCCTTTCACACTCGAGAGACCGGGGGGGTCGCAGGTCGGCTTCCTAGCCATCGGTATTATTTCGGACGCATTGCATACAAATGCACAATGAAACGTGCCATTTTTGCACAGAAGGTCATATCTCACTTTTGTTGTGACAATTTATCGCGGCGCACTCACACTGATTAGAGTCAGCGCGACTTTTTCGACCGCGGCATAAAATTTATTTTTGTCACAAGTATCAAAGTGACGTTGAATGAATCGCGTACCCCCGCAAATTTAATTTCAAATCCTTCGTGACGTTATCGCGCAAAAAGGCGCTACTTTTCTTTGCATTGATATGGGTTATTGCGTGAGCAATTAGTTTTTTTCTTCTTTTCAGAAATTCATAAAATGTTGTAGATTTTAATGACAAATTATTTCTGATTGAATGTGTGAATGATAATCAGCATTAAACATTCAGCTCGGTATACATTCAAGTAATTTTTTGATTCATCTCATGTACAGGCTTGACGTTAACTCGCACTGACAAATGTACATGCGATAAATTAGCACGTAAATTTTGAAAACAAGGCAATTACACTCCGGAAATTTACCTTTACACAAGGAGCAAATAAACAAACGAGATGTGTTTAATTTTTGGCATATACATACAAATGGTGCTAATTTATTTAATGCCGATTGTCGAAATGACACAAAATCGAGCCTTTTTTCATCAGAAATGCTCCGATATGACAAAAAGTCACTTGAAACGAGAATTTTTCTATCAATCTTTACAATGTTTCGAAATGCCAAAGTATCACTGAAATTTGATTATTGAAATTTCAATTAAAAATGACCGTTTAATAGACATTTCTGTAGAATTGGAAAATTTGAAATATGTATTAATAACTAAAAGAAAGAATTAGGCTTCGCGAAATATCCGACTTATAAAAACCACATGAGCATGACAGTTCGATATAAAAATAAAATATTATCAAACAGTTTGCATTTTTGGTCGGTCGTTAAAATGGTTCAACTTGGGTATTGTTATATGTTCTCGTCTCGAAACTTTTAACAATATGAAACTGCGGGAGAATATAAGTCTCGAAACTTTTAAACAGTTAACAAGATTTGCTTAACACCATACATGCAGACGTCAAACTGGAATAAGAATATACAAAACTTGAAATAATAATATAACGTAAGAAAATATACGAACTCATAAATGCGTGCAGGTTTGAATGTAACGCGCAAACTTGTTTACAGAACATCTCTGATTAAATTCAAAGGAAGTAGTTTCACTTTTACGATTGTACGGTTCAGTATTTTTAGGTTTTTGTGTAGTTATGGAAATAAAAATACGTCTTTTTTTACAACAAAGTGTTCGTTAATCTACGGGAAAAATTATTAAAAATACAACTATACGACGTAAATGTAATTTTGAACTAAATGTCAACTTTAAAATGAAAAGCATCAACTTTTGCTAACTCAACAAGCAAAAACTGTCTTCTCGTAAGAAACTGACATTGAAAATAATTAATTTTTCTGAATTTAAATTGTTTTCCCGGAAGCTTGAAATAATGGACATTGGGCGTGGTATATATGTATTCGGAAGTTGATGTCCAATTTGTGTGGCAACCAAAACACGAATGCTATGATTTTCGAAATCGCTGAAACAGTTGTTCCGATTTGTTCTTTTCAACAAGAAAGACTTTTTTCCCAAGAAAGTAGAATTCATTCATATTATTACGAATTAACGTACATCATTCACAATGTTTCAACACTTGGCAATTTCAACAATTTTCGTTGGTTTCGTCATTGAACCGATTGTGTCAATTACTCTGGATGCGTTTTTCTTCCATAACAAAACTCGAGCGACTGCACGCGGAGCCAATAAAACGAGACCACTCTCAATACTCGTGGACTATTAATTAAAAACCATCAAAATTGAAGTGTACGAAAAAAGTGAAAAAAGCGATCGCCTATCCGAAAATGAGGGTGGAAGGGAGAGGCAGCTCTGCCAGACGAGCGCACTCGAATGCGTGCGTTTTCTCTGCAATCAACGTACTAGTTGGCCGTGCATTATAGCTGCCTATTCGCTTTCGTCATCACGCCATGTTGGCTTAGACAGACGTCTATCAAGAAAAAACAATAGCCGGCGAAGTTGCCGATGATGAATAATCAATGGAAAACAATCGACGAGCATCGGCAAGCGATACCCTTACCCCGCACCTTTCATCAATTAAAAAGAACATCTCCGTTCGCGGTCGGTCAATCTTCGAAACACTCAAAAATCAAAGTGTCCACTCGACTACAATGCCAAACAAACTTGTTCGCCGAATCAAAGATCGGCAGCTCAAAGTTACAGACAGTGACGAAAAATAGTAAAAAAACAGTTGACACTGATTGACAAGAAACGAGGTGAAAATGTTTAATATATTGCTCCCTATTTGTATGACTCCGTCGTCTAATTATCCGCAACTTTTCAACGTTCGTATCTTATCATAATTGGAGCACAAGATAGCCGTGCATTGTCGCTGGCCATTGAATCGCAATACGGCCGGAAAACCGAGCGAAGATGCATGTTAACTGACAACGCGTGATAGTTATCGCTGGCCGATTACCATTACAGTAGCCCGGCGAATGCAACGAATATGCAAACACGGCGGCTCAATGAAACGGCCGCGCGAAAGTCCTGCACGGTGCGCGAGCTTGTTTTGCATGGAATTGACGTTTTCGGGATTCGCGTCACGTCACGAGCCCACGTGGCGCCATAATGGATGTAACGGAAAGCACATCCGACCCCGGGAAAACTGAACGATGGATACAGACGTAGGAATAGATTCGGAGACCAACAATTTCACCGCGGAACCGTCGCGCGCGTGATTTTTCTCGCCGAGGATGCGCGCACTGACGTTCTCATGAAAATCCTTTCAACTTTCCACAACGACGACCAACTTGAGACCATGGAGATATTTTTTACAGGTCTAGGGTCAGCGCTGAAAGCGAACTAGTCAGAGGATCCATTTTTTGCCAAAGATCAAGATATTCGGTCTTAGACTTGAAATAGTAAAAAGCGTGAGACGTTTTATGAAAATGTTATAGTCAGTTTGGTTGTAAATAAAAAAATATGTTTTCCGTCACTTATATTAAAACAAAAATATATACTTTCCATCGCTATGTATGATATGTGTCACGCAATAAGTGAACAACAAATAATTATTGAGCAATAGTTATGATTATAGGAAACAGCAAATAATAATTCTCCTTTCAATAAATTGATAATCGCGTATTCGGAAAAAGCGAGACTTTATATAATTATCAATTAATCATTCAATTGATAATTAATGTAAAACACATTGATAAATAAATAAGGCAATTAATAACAAACAAACAAAGCGAATCGTTCATGTATTTGCAATTTCATTCAACTTTTTCTACTGCAATCAAAAAGTAGATAAACAACGAAGCGATATTCGATGTTTAAAATAATATGCCGTCACATTCGTCAAAGTTGCGCGCTTGTTCTTATTGGCAACATGCTTGGCCATCGAAAAGTTGCACGTTGAAAAGTGACACGAGGGATAAAATCGGCCATAGAGTTAATCGCGCGAGTAGAACGATAGAAAGATTGATCTGCTCGCGCACGAACATTCGTCTAGTGCTTTCGTGGAAATGTTCGTCGGGCTAACGTTGAGAGGGTAAAATTGAAAAAAAGTGCAACCAAAAGGGGACACAAACAAATTACCTCGTGCTCGTCCACGCGTGTTCCCCGTTTGTCCGGAAACGTTCGTAACCGAGAAAACACGCTGATACAAGAAAACAAGCTTATCATTTGCCGGAATATCGATCACTGATATTCGAAAAATACTTTTACGTTAAATAAGCCGTTGAAACATTCCTTTTTACATCACAAAATATCATAACTTTTACATTACAGGGTAGAGATTTTTATTTCATTTTTTGAATTTTTATTAATTTACTATTAATGAAAACGGTTTCCAAGTACATCCCAAACGACGTTTTGATTAAAATTTGCTTGAAAAATGGTTTGCCAAAGTACTTATGATTGATACTGTAAATACATCTTCTCAGCAAAGCAACGTCGACAAATAAATAATATCGTTTTACGCTAGATAAATCTAAAATGCCTTATTTCTCGGATCACGACGTCACGGTGGCACTTAAATCCAAGACAGTTTGAAATCTGATCTAAAACTTCAATCGAGATGAAATCCGCAAAAGTAGGTAATTTGATAATTATTTGAACTGTACCGGTTACGGAATTCAACACTGCGAGATTTTATTTCAACTCATGTAAGTTGTTCTTTAAAGTGGAGTTCTTTTATGACTAAAAAAAAAGTTTGTCAATACTGCTAGAAATTAAAATGAAAGAATAAGAGGAAAAAAAACGTAGCAACTTGAAAAATATTATTAAATTTTCAATTTTTTATTGAATGTATTGCAACGCTGACGATTTTCGCCGCGTAAAATGTCTAAAATAATGGCGGCAGGGATACGGGTAATCGGGCTCCCGGTCCGTATCGAGGTTGAAACCATCTCGGCGGTTTGGCAGGTGATTGCACGGTGCACACGGACGCAGTCGCGCACGGACGCACAAATGAGTGATAGTACTTACTTTGGTTGGCAACATTTATTTTTTGTACGTGGCGATGAAAATCGCCAGCATTATAGTATTCGACTTCGACTCGTGGCACAGTGCCTGACGATGCTGGCCAGTGACTTGTTATTTTTTCATGTTGAAATTTGATCAAAAAACAAGTAAAACTGACTAATTTTTGTCAAGAAACTGAACAACAACTCAAGAAATTACTTAAATATTTTAATTATACCTTTAATTATTTAAATACAGACATATGTGTGCTTAAATTCACACATATTTATCACAATAAATTATAATGTAAGCAATAAATAAATAAACATTATATAAAATTACATAATTTTGTTAGTAGAAATCGTCTGTTTGAAATAACATTGTAAACTCTTGAATATTAAGTATGTTTCATAATTTTTTGTTAAATTTGCCACACTTTGTATAATCCAAGCGACTAATGTTTATTGCTAAGTCTTGATATTATTTATACGTTGATATTTTGGCGAGATCAAAAGCTCCGTAGAAATGCAATATATTCGGCACTCCGCGGCAGAGTTCGTTTTGTCCGGGTCAGTAAATCTCCACAATCCGATCCTCGGCAAAGTTCATCATAGTGCCACAGATCGTTTCTCTTCTTTTCTTTCCCAGCTCTTTGTCAAAGCTTATCAAACGAATACAGATAATTCGATGTTGTAATGCGAGCCCTCGATACCTCGGTCCCGAAAGTTCGTAATGTCAAGGACGTTTTTGAAGACACTGCGCCAAGAATGACTTGCCAATGCAATTTCCTTTCCTCTGGAAGTGAAATAGAACTCACGTGTCAAAGACCCGGGAATATCTGAGTTTAATATGCATGTGGATACTTGACACCCACGTTCAATGGTTTCAGAATCGCATGCATCTTCATGGCTAAAAGCAATTCAAATTTCGGATCATACGCTGAAATCCTTGACTTGAAAAAAAATAATATTACATGTATAAAAAATAGCAAATAATAGTCGTTGGAGCATGCTTACTATTGTCGCGGAATTTGATTTTAATTTGTGCACGAGAAGACGTTGTTGAGAAAAACTGAACCAAAAGAACGAAAGGTCATTTGGTCATTGAAATTTTCTTTCAATTCTTTCATTCACTCTTGTCGTTGAAAGTTGTCGGATCAAAAAGTACATTCCATCTACATCTCTCTAATAAGTGATCGTCAATTAGATCATTCCCGCGCGAAAAAGTTACAAGTCTGGATCATCGTTGTTAGACAAAATAATTTGGCAATAGTATGGCATATGTCTGGCAAAAGGCTGGCTCGCGCTTGTGATCCAGACTTAATACCAGACTGATGCCACAATTCTGCCAGACTTGTTTTTCCACCCGGGTTAGAATCTTATTGTGGAATATTATTCTGATTTGAAAGTTGATTACACTACTGAATTAATCATTTATGCGTCGCCTTTTTCGCATCGACCGTGATTGCAAATATCGTGGACATTTTCTTAGCGCATGAATTTCCACCCGACTTCATTTCGTCGCACAAAGTCACTGAAATATTCAATTTTGCCGTAATTACGTTGGCCAATTAACTCCTGCGAAACGAGAACAAGTTATTCCAGTTTGTATTCACATTGTACAGGTATTTGTTCTTAGACCTGAATTTCGTACCATTGGATTTAAAATTTTTTTTTTATTCTGTATTGTTTTGGTTTTTCGCAGTGAAAATGTCAAATTGTTTACCGTTCAAGTAAAAATTATTCCGAACGAACTTCTTCTTTACATTATTTGCATATCGTTCCCTGATTTACAATCATTAATTACATTTTAATTAAATAAGTCAATATACTCGTTAGCGTAAAATTGTATTACTATTCCAGTTTACTGTCCCGCATGCAAATTTTCGCATAGAATTTCAGTCCGCAAAGTGAATGGTAGTACAAACAAATGCGTATAAATATATAATATTTGCGTAATATATCGCGTGTAGGAAACGAACAAGAAAAAAGTCTTATCAAACAAAGATGGGATTCTACTGTTCTGACCTTTGTTTACTTGGAGTAATGATATGTTTGTTTCGATTTATCGTACAGTATTTTATAAAAACATACAACACGTTAACATCAAGTGTTGTCGTATTTAAAATTTGATTGGTAACTGCAAACGTGCGTCCGCGAGATCTCGAATTTCATTAAGTTGTAAACTTGCCGGCAACTCGATACTGCTATAATAGACGATTAATGCACGCGCTAATAAATTACCAGCCCATCGAGCCGTTATTGGAAGAAAAGTCGACGACGTGATCGGTTTAATCGATTTCTTCGTATCGGCCGCGTAAATGCCGATACGTTTTTTGATATATTGAACGGCTTCGGGAACCCGACGAGTTCAATATTCATACCGAATCTATACAGATGCAAATTTCATTTATTGCGCTTTCATCGAAAACATTTTTCATCCCTTGACGTTGAATTTGTTGCGATATTTTTTAACTGACTGGTCGGCACAACATTCGAACGTGTTAAAGATGCAGCGTACGCGCAATTTTCGTGGACCTTCAAGTCGAAACGATCGGCCCGGTGCTTTTCGGCTCAACGGGCGCAATTTCGATGGGGCTTTTCATTTTTGTTCGACGAAAATCGATCACACTGAGCTCCGAAAATTGCTTTAATTAAAAGACAAAATCTTTTTAGCTTAGTTTGAAAATGCGTCAATGTTTTCTTTCTTTTTTTGCACCCAAATATAATAATATATTGTATGAAAATATTTTCGATGCTGTACGTCTAAAATAAAAGAGACTGCAAATATTGAGCGTAAATGGAATAAAATTGTGATAGAAAGGTGAAGCAACATTTTAATGCATCGATGAAATAACATTTTAATTCGTAAAACATAATCAATTACTCGATTATATTTATAAACATGTTTAACGACAATCGATTTTAATGTAATGGAGTGTTGATAGGTAATTTAATTTTCTTTCGACTATTTCAAAGTTGTGAATAGAAGCCGTAAATTTCAATCCACCGTGGTTCGTTTGACGGAAAAAAAAAGGTTTATTTAATTCCATAACGACACGAGGTAATTTATCTTACAATTGCCACGAAGTACCATGATATTTGTAACGGCGTGTTTTTCCTTGTTGATATTTATGAATGTAAAAATGCTCAATCCTCATTAAGGTGTCGGCAAAATGTTGGCGCAAATGAATTTCGACGATAACACCTCGTAATGAATGATTAACTTGTGCATTTCGCACCGCGGTATAAGTACCGTGACACTGTACGCGTAACACGTCGCGCAGATAACTCGTATCTGCAGTAACTCGGCTCCGTAAATTTCGCGCGTAATTCCTCGTCGCGGAAATAAAAATGGATGTCACACGATTTTGTTGTTAAAAATTACAGGGATCTTGTCTCGGCGTTTACGGCGAGACTATCGAAAGGAGCGAGCTCAGAATTGGCTGCTGATTTAATTGATCAGCGGAAACCTTGTCTCGTTTATTATGATACCCATCTATTTCAACTTGCAACGTGTTTACACGGCCGAGTCGAATTCCGACCCCGTGTAATAACTCAGTGCGATATCATTAATTAACATAATGCCTCATGCCGGGATCGTTTGCATCGATCAAGATTGGCGATACTTGTGCGCTCGCTTAGAATGTGGGACAGATCGAATTTCGACATTACAAGTCGAAAAGATTAGCGCAAATAAATCTACGATTCGTGTAGTTAATTGTGCTCTGATTAAGGTGAATGAGATTGTATATCAACTGGGTCGGGTTCAGCGGAATGTTGCAATAAATAGTCCTGATTTTAATTTTATGGAAAGTCGAGTTGAAGAAAAATCGTTGGATTAGATTATTTGGGCTGTAATGAAAAAAGGATTTTTTTTTGTCTTTTTAAAGAAAGTTGAAAAGAGAATCCAGAGTTTCACGAAAGGTTGAAAAATGTTGATTTTCACTGAGTTCTATACTGTATATTTACTTTTTCTATACTGTATGATATTGTGGAATATAGTTGCGCGGCATCCGTACTTTACTATACGTATAGCACTATCGTCAATCTGTATAGCACATTTTAATAATATTTTTTTCTCCGTGCAC
>JABFOV010002053.1:2816-21593 GCA_022817685.1 Aradophagus sp. ZL-2020 | reverse complement strand
TCCACGGCCGGTTCGGTTCGATCGGTTTTGTTCGACCGGGCGTAAAAAAGCGGCGGCGCGACGAGTCGCAGACCGCGGCGTTAACGTCGCAGTCGTTGTTGCTGGCAAACGTGCTCGTCCCGCAAATGGCCCGTGGCCGCGGACGCGAGAAAAAGGGGCGCGCAATTTTCGCTCGCGCGGCTCAATTTCAGCTTGATTGTCCGCGCCATCATCGGTTCCGGCTCTCTGCCACTGTATAATGCTCTTGCCATTTCTGGATACCAACGACTGGCCATAAGCTCGACGTTTTGTTTTATTAGACGCGTCTACAATTTCTTCCGCCTTTTTGCACGGTTGCAATTGCGTTTCGAAATTGACGTTGCAATCGTATTTGCGATTTCGTTGCAACGGCCAACTTCGACAGTGTGTTCCGATGACGTAAAGTGGCTATTTTTAATCAAGATATTATGTATTCGTGGACTTTACGGTGACTGATGATTCTTAGAGTAGTATTTATTTTGTTGTTTTTCTTCTATTTTTAATTATATAGAAGTGATCAGATCAGAATGGAAAAAAGGAAACTACTTAGGCATGGTTATAGTTGAAAGAATTTTAAAAACCTTCGATTAAACGAAGGAGAATATTATTAGCTCAAGAAAGAAAGTAATATAACAATAGGATTGCGGTTTCATTTTGGTAATAGATTGGAAGATTTTGTACTGAAATTACTTTAAAAGGAAAGTAAGGATTCTGATCAAAGTTGAACATTTAAGCGCTTTTTTTGTTAAGAATAGTTTTGTTAGCATAAAGCATATCAGGTTTAAAATGAATGTTTTTATTATTAATACAATATTATTAATACAATAATTCACAGTTTGATCAAATTACTTTTCGATTACATTAAATTAATTACGTTATTTCTAATAGTATAACATGATCAAAAAAAATCTTCGATTATCTATTATCGCTAAAACAACTGTAATTACATTTCAGACCCATTAAAGGTGGATTATTATCACTAATATAATTGAATTTTAAAGCTATTACAGATGATATTAAACACACTTAAACACGGTATTAGGTATTAATTGAATACATAACGCCGATGTTCAAGAAAAGTATAGACAAAACTTTGTTATTAAAAAGATTTAAATAAGACTAATAAAAACAAGTCTTCGTAAAAAATGTAACGAGAAAAAATTGCGTTTAATTTTAAATTTCTTTCAATTACAAAAAAAATTTCCTGTAACAAAGAAGGTAATTACTTACAACACTTAAATACTGTCTTAAGCAAATTATGAGTTAAAATATTTTCTTTGTTATTTATTAAGCAATGCAAAATATTAAATCTAATTAATATTAAATAATTTTGATCAGCAAAATGAGTTAAACAATATATTTTAAACTTAATTCGCTCCAAGATTTTCATTGATTACTTCTAAAATTATAATCTAATACGAGTTAATTCTTATCTATTACTTTCCATCGCGCGCCCTTTATCGGTCATTTCTCTTTGAACACGTTCCCTCATTTATTTCTCGTTACTCATATCGCGCCAAACATTTTTACGGAAAATTACATTATCAAACACCGATCGCATTAAATAAAAATTTCTACAATATATCGGAATCGTAAATCACGTAGCATAATACCCTCTTATCTTTTCAAAATCAATAGCGTTACAAAAGGAAACGGAAAATAAGATGCCAAGGGGGTGGGGGTCGATAATAATGGATGCTCGACATCGGGAGTCAAATAAGTTTTTGCCATGATCAATATATTATTTCTTGATAAATAGTCATATCGCGTCCCTTTTGGCGGAAAATTCTTTCCAACGTAAGACGATATTTTCGCGATAAATTTCAGCATCACGCGGGTGCAATTTGTTCTCGTTCGCATCGCGATTGACTACATGGAAAATTTCGACGAGAAGCGATTCCTTCAACGAGAGCGCGCAAGAACGAGTGTGTGGAATCATCGTGGAAGCGTGGTGGGGGGTCGGGCGAGTGGCGGGGACAAGCCGAGCTTTTCATCGATATGTCGATTTATACTCGGGCACACTGTTCATCTGCATCCTCGCGAAAGATACGGATAATACACCAATAAGAATGAACCGTCGTTGTAATTTTGCGAAAAATATTAATGAGCGAGTTAAAGCGATTTCAGTAACAGTATCCTCACTAGAGCGAGTTTCCGCGAGCGGAATTTAAATGAGGCGTACGTTATTACTGTATTCCACCGATCTTATAAAAAGTGACAAAACATGAATATCAGATGAGTTTTCCATGATTGGCTTCGGATAACAAGTCGGGAATAAGAAAGGAGGGGGGAATGAAGGGAAGAAGTGCTTGGACTTCAAATATACTATTTTTTCGACGTCGGCGAGTTCTTTTTTTTACCGGATATTGGATCTTTAAACAAAGATAGCAAGTAAATTTATTTACACTACTTGTTTTTATATTGTTAATAATATATTATTTGAATCTGAAATAAAAAAGTAAAAAAATTTAGAAGAGAAGAACCACGAATACTGCCTCCATTTACTCCCACGATCACTGAAAAGTTAAATATCAATATTTATGGTTGGTAATCGTAAAACAATAAATATTGCCACTATTTCTTTCGGAATACAGAACAGAAAGGAAATTCCAATTCAGTGTAATCCAGTTTACCATGAATAATCATTACGATTAATCCGCGAATGGTCTACAAAACTTGTGCATCAAGCAAATTAATTAATTATTGCCGTTGCCGATAGAAAGTTCATTGTGTTTACAGTTGTTCATGTTGAGCTTAATTAATCAACTTGATATATTACACCAATCTCACAGTACATATTAATAGTCTCATTTAACTTTTTCCAAATAAGGGTAATTGATTTGTTAAGTGCCAAATTATTTCATAATCAATTTACGCGGCACTCGTTTAATTTTGTTTTTAATTAAAGCAAATAATTATGAGCTCCAAATTATTTACCGATACATTTTCCGATTCATTTGAAAATTATGAAACATTTGAAAATTGTCGTTAATTAAGTTTCAGATAATGAACGTTTCGAAATTTAATTTCGTAACGGACCAGGACAAAAAACATCATTAATTTTACTAAGCTATTCTGGTACGTGATGATATACATTCTTCTTTCATTATTTCGTCAAGGGTTTAAGAGTTTTTGTAATTGTAATTATAAATGTATCATATACCAAAATTTTCATGAATTTGCGAACAAGTTTGGTTGAATTCATTCCATCTATACTGTTACAACAGTTTTAGTAAAAAATTTCTGTTCATGGAAAAAAGATATCATCACGTTTTAGTATTTTGTAGTAAAAAATTATAATTTACAACTCTTAAAAATTATGTGGTTGAAGTTTGCAACGTTTAATGGTAAACGAAAATCAATGAAATGTAATTCTACAATATACATTGCAATTAGAAATAAAAATCGTATATCCCAAAGGTGAATATATACATGTTTTTTCTTGTAAAACTATCCAATAAGATTTACCATGATTTATAGATGCAAACAATTATATATAATTTAATTGTCGTTTACTAATAAACGTTAGAAATTTCAAGAACATTAATAATTGGTGTCACAAGAACACTTTTTTGCCATTTTTTTACATGCTATAGGATTATCGAATCGACAGAGGACAAATCCTCCTGTGAAGTCGTATCGCATTTTCAAAGTGCAAGTTGCAAATGATGACATAATGTCGCCTATTATATCCGCTTGCAGTACTTGCGACATAATATTCTTGAGAGTGCATGTAAAAATTATACAAGCATAATTTTTGAACAAGCTTTTCTCTGACAATAATTGAGTTCTTTGATTAAAATGAGCGATTTGAAATTTTAATTTATCATTTTCTACTACGTGACAGTCCACTTTGACCGCTCACTTAAGCGAATTTTCCATCTCCATCTCTCTCGTTATTGAATTATCTCTTGGCATAATGCGGCTTTGCGTGTTAGTTAGCCGCATGACATGACATAATTAATAGCTAATTAACCTACAGAATAGCACATACAAGTAAGCAAATGCACACTGGCTTATTTGTAAGATTTATTTGGTTTTACAATTGTAACGCCGCATTCGAACACAACAGTAAAGTCTGCCCAAATCGCGTACAACGAATATAACGGTGCCGCCCAAACGAGATCCAAAAAGTTAATCAATAAATACGAAACGACCAATTTAAAGATATGACCTAAGTTATAAAATTTCAATAAGTTTGTATTAATCTTAACAAGGATGACGTTTTAATTTTTGGAATTTAAAGTATTATTTACTTTGAAAAACATTTTTCCATTATCTTTATTGCACAAAAGTATCGTTTTACTTTCTTTTTTCGTCTGTGGCTGTTAGAACCTTAAGGTCATTTCAGGACAACAGTAAATTACGATAACTAATATTTTTAAATTCGCAAGCGTACAATTAAAATTTTTTTCAATGATTTTATGTTTGATATACATGTCAACTGCTTGCATATGTTGAGGCATATCGCTTTCCAGTACGACAGAAATAAGTTTAGAATAAAACTATTATTTAAATTGCAACTGTTTCAGTTAGTCGAATTAGAGAGTAATTGTTATAATTAACATCGATTTCATTGAATTTGTCACGTCAACATTTCAGTTTCAGAACACGACCCAGAAAAAGAAACGAAAAAAAACTTTTGTCTTCATCGTAAGAACATCTGATTGCCCGACTTTTATTATTCACATCAATTAACTTCAATCTCAAAGTTTATTAAACTTTCACAGACAGGAAATGATGATTAATTCTGAATAAAGTTTGACTAGTGTTTGAAAGTTTTGGAGCAACACTTGAGAATGTCGATTGAATCGCAAATTAATTGAAATTCAATCGCAATCGTTTTTGACGCTGATTAATATTTTTGACGTGTCAATTTAACATCGAGCAAATTTTCCTCTAAACCAAAGGAGCGCTATTTATTTTACTATAAAAACTCTGACAATACAAATTGTACATTTGATAAAATTATTATTGCACAGGTCCGTTGATACTTTGTCTTTCCAACGAAAACTACGAAAGACAAAGTGATGAAGAAATTAAACAATGTCTCTAATTTTAAGCGCCGGGAAGAATCGTCCCGCGCATTTCCACTGTGTGTTGTATTGTAATTTAAACGACGGCGCATAGCGCGGGCTACAAAAACGAAACGAGAAAAAACGCGCGGGATTCGAAATGAAGAAGGATGCCCGACAAGAGTCCGCGTGGTAAAATAAAGCTTTGGGGAAACCTTGGGATCTTTTTCCCGAGGCTCTCCCATGCATTCTTTTTTCACGCGGGAACTTGTACGGAATACTCGACGAACGAAGACAAATGGGACCAACCTGGCGGCTGCGTAAACTCACTCAACCTGGGTGTGATGCTTGCCCAGCAACCACGGGCCTTAGCGGTCATCACAACCTTTTTGAGTGAGCGAACGCGGTCGGCGACGTCGTCGGGAGACCCAGGAAGTAACAGAGTTCTTTACTTCAGCCGGCCAGCAATGAAATATCGAGGCCAACCTGTCGCTGTCACCGCTACGTTCCCAGAGCACCTAGGAAATGTCGCAGATTTTTCTCCAAAATTAACTCTTAACGCCAAATGTACCTCTGCTTTTTATTGCGAATTAAAACGTTGAACGAGTGCATGGGGAAAAACGTCCGGAATGTTATTCGTTTTGATGTTAACTTTGAAATATCGTTCCAAGTGTTTCTCAACTTCAATTCATTTCCGAACGTTAGTTTAACAGTAATTCCATACTGTATCTTTTTTATCTCGACGATATCAGTGAATCGTTAAAAGTTGTAAAGAGCATTAATTATTAAGTAAAAAGTGCACGGAGTGATATTACAGGCTGCGTCATCTCTCATCGTCTTCTTAATCTTAAATCTCCATTCCCTATTTGTAATTAAATACTTGAATGAACTTACCTAGTTAATACTCTATCATAATTACGTGTAGAGCACTACCTTTCCCTTGAGATCGGTATCGCTCGGCAATGACGCGTCGACTTCCGAGCTAATGAAGGTCCTAAGTTGATGTAGCGCAACTTTAAAATAATTACGCACTTTAAAGCGTAATTATCGCACTATCGTTACTTTTTCATGTTTAATTTACGAAATTCAATAATTTTGCCGAGCGCAATGACAAAGTCACTTTCACGAATAATTACTCATAGTTAAAACAATACCAGCAGCAAGTGAATTCTTTGCACTGTCTATTTTCCGAATTGATTTCAGTAAATAGTTTATTAGTAGGAAGAATTTTTTGAATTAGTGGCGAGAACATTTCACAAGCTTTGTAATACTAATCTGAATTGTTTAAAACAACTTGTAAAATGTAATTTTAAGTTTTTTTAAATATATGTTATATACCTATGTAACTTTTTTACCGTATGGGTCTGATAGACCTGAACAAGTGAAGGGTAAACGATAATTATTAGTGTGGGTCAGAAATAACAAGGAACACGTGGACGTTTGAGAATCAATTCGAAAAATAATTGTACAAAATGTTAATTTAAAATCACCAATCGCATAAATATTTTTACTAATCATCGTTAAGATCGTTTTCAGTAAACAAGATGACGAAAACCTTTTTTCTAAAAATACATATATAAACTTCTGAGTGCTAAAAAGTACCGAATAAATATCTTCCACCATCTGTTTGCGGCGAATAAAATACCTTGGTAGTAAATTGTTGGTAAACAGTATTTTTAGAGTGTACTTGAAAGTGCAATTGAAGTATCGTTATATTTGATGCGAAAAAAGAAAGATGTCAAAAAACAGGAACGAAAGTTGGACGTTTTCGTTTCATTTCGCGTACCTGAAAATGCGGTGTGTCAAAGGTAAAAGTTATCTTGTCGCGTATTGCAAATCAAACGGAATTTGTTTTGATCGCCCAAAAGAAGCGAATGTAAATTAAACTCTCGCCTAATTTCAAGACCGTTCGACGTTATTTCCTTCGACGCCCACCTTTTCCGGCTTCCGTTTGTTTGCACTCTGGTTTGCCCCCACTTCCCATCCCACTTCCTCTGTTTCGCTATTTTCCATTTCAGCTGTTTCTGTCGTTTTTTTTTTTTTTTTTTTCATCTCAACTTCAACCCGTTTAACTACATTAAAACGAGATATAATGAAAAAACCAATAAGAACGTAGATTCCGCGACTCTGCTGCTTGCCCCTTATGCTGTGATTCTTTTCATATCCAAGTTAATAATGAAATTTAATTTAACTAATTACGATAAAATACACTGACGCATGAATAAAATGAAATTGAGTGAAACAGGACAAGAACTTTCAATTTGATACTTTTACTGTAATTTTGAATGTAAATTTGTGGTTCTGAGGTTAAGATTAATTGTAACGTCAACACAGTAAAAATAGAATTTCCTTGATAAATTAGTAGATATGTGTGTATGATTTTTGTTGTTTAAAGAGAAACGTAAACTTATAAGCTTCTTGAGATTTGAGAAAATATAATGTACTAGTATACATTTATATCTAGGTTGAACTGTGCTTGAGCTTTTTCAATGAAATTTTGAAATTAAATGTTTCATTCGAAAAGATAAGTATTATTATTGATAAAAAAAATTTAATTATGAATTATTGCAATGAAATGAAAGTTATAAAAATTTTAAAGAGACATCTAATCGGCAGCATTGAATTTTATATTTTACATCAAATGACAAGTGATTGTTGGAAAAGCGAATGTCTCTTTAGTGTCTTCTTTAAGTTACTTATATATCAAACTCACAAACGTTTGTGCAAAGATTTTATTTGAATTCGATTTACATGAAAAGTAGGTGAAAAGTATCACTTAATGACCGGTTAGCTTTGTGTACCAATGAATGATCACTTATTTCAATTGAATCTTCCATCTCTGTCAATCCAATATACTGGTCAATCAGTGGAACATGGTCATTTACTGGTGTTCATTTATCAGTCCTACTATTTGTTTATCGAAACAGCTGTTATCTCTCTCGAAAAACACAAAAGAAACAAACAAAAGACACTGTAAAAAGAGGAAACGTTTGCAGAAATTGCCTCAACTAATTTTATCTAATGTTTAAATTAAAAACAATTCATTTAATAATAATTTTTATGCATCGAAACGAGCACAAATTTTTGCAACTAATTATAATGTTATTCAATAAACAATTATATTTTACGCAGTAAAAATAATAATAAAACAAAAGTATTAAACATTTATGCACATTTGATTAATGTTATCGGATAACATTTTTCCTATTTGGCCAAACAAATATTTGATAACATTTATTACATGAAAATAATATCAATCACGCGAATGTCATCGCAACTACAGAATAACAAATAATAATTTTATTCCATATTTATTTCACTTTATAATATTTATTACATGCTGGAAAAATGATTGCATTACTTTCATTACAAAAAGAAAAATAAATAAATAAAAATTGCGTAAAAGAGTCCGATAATGGACTTTGCCGATTTATCTTATACTAATACCGCAATGCAGGAAAGTCAAATATAATTTTTGCGGCACATGCTGAAAATACTTTATTCAATACAAACTAAGTTTACTAGAGCTTGAAGTGAAATAAAAATGCATCATTCATCTTTTCTTTTTTTTTGATCACCTATTCTTCGTATAAAAGCAAGATATTTTGTTGTTGTTTCGTCCTTGTACTGGAATTTATTCCAAAAGAGATCCAACTTGTGTAGGTACCAGATCAAGCGGGGTGATTGTTTTGCCATGCAATTAATTTCGTTTAATTTGCGCATAAATTAAAAACGAGCTGCACCGGACGCTCGCCTGCCAGAAAAATAACTTCGAGAGGGATATTAATTTCTGAAGGTTATGAATCGTAACACGTGTTACGCGCAGCTAAGTGTAGGTCCGGCTGTTGCAATTCGGTTGTTTTGATTGAAAACCTCAAGTATGCAAACACTGCAGTTTCGCAAACACCGGCAAGTTCACACTCAGAGTAAACATTTTGTGATTTTATAATACCATTCCTCTTACATTCGCCGACCGAGCTTTCGAGATACAATTTTCATGTTTCCATTGTATTATGTTGATAATCAAAAGTCTTTGCCTGAAGAAGTGTGTTTTTTGGTTGGTTAAATCGTTTTTGAATACTTGAAAGAAATTTCGAATAATGCTGATAAAATGAAAAAAAAAATTAAAATTAATTTATAGAATACTATAATAGAAAATAAATTCAAATCACATAATTGTGATAAAGTTTAAACTTCAAATAAGCGTATGGGTTTAGTAAAGGCAGACGAAAAAATAGTGAAACGTTATTTATTTTTACGGAACGGATACAGAAGCAACACATGGTTATTTAATAAATAAAAACCACGTTTTCTATTTTCACACATGACCCAATCAGACCCTTTGGAATTCCACTGAAAATAATCCTCTTAAAAATGAACATTCATCGCCTCCCTCGTGAATTTCTTTGTACATTAAATTAAGTGAAAGGATTACAAAATGGGGATCGAAAACACAATCATCTAGCATTCAAGGAACGAATTCAATTCAATGTCCGACTAGTTCGACAACTTAATTCAACTGCGATGTGCAAATATGTGCACAGCGAGGCATTCCATTTTTCACGCCGAGCTGAAGCGTTCGGACTTCGCCAGCAGTTCCGCGTCAAGTCCGAGAGGCAAAGATATATCACCGAATCCGAATCCGTCCGGCAATGTCAAGGGGGAGCATTCGGACTGTCCTTTGGCAGGAGTTCGCGCAACTCCAACTAATTTACGAAATTGATCTCGCCGAATCTGCCAACTCGCGTGATTCGCAATCGGCTTTGCGCAGCGAGCGGAATTCATAATGAAAATATTTGCCAGACAGTTCTTCGATATTTCCAAGTTGACGATTGGCTTTACCTCAAAGACTTTGCGAAGACTTTGAGAAAAGTCCTCTGAAAAGAAGTGCGACACACTGGTAATAATGCAATCGGACGACGAAATGTTTTTTGTTTCATTTTTTGTCGCGTTGCCAAAAACTTATATTCGTGAGTTACAACCATATGCGGTTAGAAGCGCAAGCCAATTAGATTAACGGCAGAATGTGTCAAAAAAAAAGTTACAATTCTCACGTATAAGGCAGCTTGTTAATTTGATGTTTTATCGATCTACATTTTTTCCTAGTAAACAATATTGTGGAATAAAGTTTGTGGAATTTTAGACATGGTTATTAGAATAAAGTGATTTTATTAATGAAAAAATTATACTGAACGTTCATAAATGTTTAAATACTGGTAACATTACAGTAATTTTACTTGTTTTATTGTAAATTATAAATTACATACAAGATAATACAATTACGCTAAAATTAAAAAATGATGATATAACGAACTCATTTTATGAAGTCTATTCAATTAATAACAATTTTTCATTACTTGATTCAAAAATGCAATACCATGTTAAACTAGTATTACACGAATTATACAATCTTAAATAAGGCTCAAGGTCGACAACAACGGACGTTCGCTCAAATTTTCCTCAGCTTACATCATCTTGCGATGGCCATCTACATAGCTTCTCATAACCCCTAATGACTTAAAAGCTTGATTCACTTACTTTCTTAATCCCTCGACGAATGACCGTCATTATCCCCCTTTCATTATCAGAACTCACGAACGTGACCCGAAAATTCAAAATAAACGAGTAAAAAAATGTATAAAACAAAAATTGAACAACTTTTTCTTAGCAAACCTAGTTTCTAGTTAGGCACCGACGGATGTTCATTGTGCCGCAGTAGTAGAGTGCGTATCGTGTCAGACCGAGAGGTCTTTTGCATTCATCGCCGTAATAAATAGTAATTCACGCTCGCAACCCTGGTTATTCCTTTCAGTAACGCATGCTGCTTTGAAGCATCTACCCTTTCATAATAACTGCAATTGAATTACGACCCAATTTTTCAACCGTAATTGTTAACGATAATTTTTTTCCCTCCTTTATCAATTTTTCCCAATTTTCGCTTTCTTCTCGGAAGCTCATTGTTTCGGTACACAAGTGCCTACGTTGAAGCTAAAAAAATGTTAATTAAACATTGAAAGAGTACAACGTGCTCGTTCAGTATCTCTTTTTTACTCTCGATTTTTTGTCTTGCTTTTCTCAGCTTTGTTATCTTTGTTCAAGTTCATTTTTCATGATTACTTGTCCAAGTCATCTGTCAAGGACACTTGACTGAACGGACAAAAGTGATTTTAATAAAATGTTTAAATAAGCGAAAATATTGGAAGAAAACTAACGGTCGGCAAGCCCGTGATATCGAACGCTGCGAATTCGAGATTGCATAATTCCCTTGACAGTCGCACGCCCGTTTGAGCAGCGCTGATTATAAACAAGGACTGATAACGAGGAAATGCTTTTACCGGTCAATAGTTAACGGTCGCGTTTACTCCATCGACGCAGTTCGCTAACAAAGCACCGCTGTCGCGGAAATATGACATCGTCGCGAAGGATTACTGCGACGATCGACTTTAATTGGAAAATTTTTTGCTTGTTTCTGGTATGTGTATTCACCGGGAGAAAAAACGTCATTGAAACAATAACGCATTCAAAATAGAACGCTGAATGCCGGAACGATAACAACATCGCCTAACCACGAAACACGCTTGATTCAATAATAAATGTTCAAAAACGAATATTCATTGTTGAATCCAGCATGTTTCGTTGTTAGATCAAGCTGATGTTGTTATTGTTTTAACATTCAGAGTTCTGTTTCGAACGCGTTGTTGTTTCAATGGCATTTCTTTTCTTCGCGTTATTACTCATTTTTGAATGGATTTCGGAAAAAAGTTAAGAAAGAAGCAGAGGTTTTAGAAAACGAGATTCTTAAAAGTAAGCAGCGTAGTACTTTTATTATATTATCGTGTTGCAATAATCACTTCTTTTATATTTTCAATGTGTTGAGTTGATAATATTTCTTTTTTGTTTGGAAACACCTTACGTTTTAATTTTAACAATAATAATGGCAATACTAATGGCAAGGATGTAACACATTTCATCAACATGGCTCTCATGAAAAAAAATGTTCCTGATAGGATCATATTAATGCCGTATGTTGAACCGTATTAGACCCATATCAAATTCTGCTACTTCTGCTAGGGTAGTATTGGAAAAAAACAATTAATTTCCAATTGCTGTTATCCCAACAGTGTATCACTTTTCCTGCTCGATTTTTGTTGATTACAGCTTTGCCAAGACAGTTTACCGTATGATCTGAGGGAAATATCATTCGACTAGACCAGTGATCTGCTTCGAATCCGTGACGCAATAAAGACAAGATTAAGTTGGGATCCAAAGGAGGATGAGGCTGGGCGTGATATGAATTCTCGACGTTGCCCGGCGTCAAAAGATTAGTTTAAAGTACCACGAAAGTAAATCCAGGACACATTGTCGTGACATTTTAAGACCAATTAAAAGCACAAAGGGCCTTAATCAAAACCACTTTGACGCGAAATTGATTTGAGTTTTGAAATTACGTGACGCGAGTCTAAAGTCTATCGTAGAAATCATTATTTTTTGGCATCGAAATAATAAAGGAGAAACGGCGGACGAAAGTGAGCGAAGGCTAAAGTTGTTTTCATTTTCTAGGCACAGGCATCGAGGTTTGGAGATTGCTTTTTGGCCGCGGCAAAAACTGTACAAGAATGTACAAGTTTTCGAACGGGATTTAATTTGCAACGTTTACTTTGATATTTATTTCCTTTTCGCTTACATAGTGGGATCGGTTTATTAATGTTGGATATAATAAAGTAGTTTGATATTAAGTTTCCCGCGTCGCTGGAAATTTAATATCACGCAGTTCAACAACAGTAGGTCGTGCTTTTGAATTCAATTAAGAAATTAATGATTTCGTTGCATTATTTAGATTTACAATGAATAACTGTTGAGCAAACGACGTTATTCGTGGACGTTATTCGTTGTAAATAATCACGGTGGGAATCATCATCAATAATCATTCCAGAAAATTGGCTACAGGTAACTGTCAATAGTTTTACGTCACAAATCTTAATCATAATAATTCATAATCAAAGCTAATCGCCGTTGATTACGCTCCTTTCACCATCGATAATTTTGGCGACGTATCTCGATACAATTTATGATAAATTCCAAATTTATGATTTACAATTATTACAAACGTTTATGTTTGTTTATCATTCAAAAAATTTTCAAAGCCAAATTAGAATTTAGACGTTTATAACATTCACCGTTCTATATAAAATCGGTCCCCGGTTAAATGGCAAATTTTTCTCCGCGTGTAGAATTAATATCGATTCGACCATAAATTAATGTCTAACCAATTTACCTTACGTAAATTAAAACCCGACAACTAAGTCACAAATTTCCTATGGAGTGTACGTTTATCAAAATCTTCGCAAAAGCGTGATAATATTTCATTTAAATTCATCCCCACCAAAGTAGCGAAGAAAAAACGAGAGAAACAATAGAATAAAGGGAGCAAAAAGGATTGACTTCCGAACGTGATCAGTTTTCGCAAAATAATCACCAGAAGTCTTCTAAAAAAAAGAGAAAGAAAGAAAGAGAAAAACAGAAAATACGAATCCGATAACTAAGTCCGGATGCACAAATGGCCAGCGGTCTTTGTCACTTGGCATTTCGCCACGATCCATAATAAATAGCGCGGTTAGTGGAATATCGCGGTCGTAGGTAAACGATTGAGCTCGGCGATCTGCTTTAGATACATTTCATTTAGCCGAATCTGACCCGAATGCCAGCCTCGTTGCCGTTCACGCTGAATCGCGTTATGGATCGGCGTCGCGTTTACCCGGCCGGTTATTTATGCGATTCCATGTCCTGCGAAGAGCTCGCCAGGATGACAAATATCCCGCGAATAAAACGCCCTGGCGCCCGCACTTTATTCGCGCCTTTCATCGGCCCGCGTTATAATCCCGACGGTTTGTAACTCCGTTAGTCGGCCGTAATTCCCGGCGATCCAGTTGCTTAATATCGCGCCGCAAGAATTCAGACTCCAATCGGGCGGGGTTGTTCTTTTGTATTCTTCCCACTTGCTTTCTTTTTTCTTTCGCTTCGTACTGTTTTTCCGCCGCTTCCGTTCGGTCGACGCAGTTGACACGCCCTAATACCACGAAGTGTTCCCTTCGATTTGTTTTAAAAGTGTTGAACTATTTACGGAGAAAGAAAAAAAAATACGAATGTGTCGAAATTCGAACGGCTGGCAAAAAAACTTTTTCCGAAATTTCCTGAAGCCAGATTCTTATTCTCCAAAATATACCGGTGGGCTGTACGTTTTATGCTCAAACAAACTTTATACGTGCAGTTTTTCTGTTTTTCAGTACAAAGCTTCTTTAGGTCCGTGGACAAATATTGGACCACACAAAATCTATCAAAACCGTATGATATGTGCTCAAACAAACTTCTGTTGTGCTATTTTTTTTTTTTTTTTATTTCAACTAGTAAGAGCGTATTTTGAGGATTAAGATCAAAGGTTAATCCCTTTAATTTTTTTTTAAAATATTCAAACATCTTGAAACATAACTGCAGCACAGAAAAATTACCTCTTGTTCATTGACGTTTCGAAAATAAATTGTTGGAAAAGACAAGGCATTCTTAAGGCTTTTAATGTTAGACGAACGTAGACAAGCAAGTAGAGGATTAGTTGAATTTACTTTGCAAATTACCGGTGAAGTTCTACGGTAATTTGCCAGGAAAATTGAATGGACTTAATCATAGGCCATTTAAATTTCACAATCTTCGTTCATTTTAATTCTCTTAGTCACTGAATGATACAATCTTTTTCACGACTTATTATACAACTCATCAGTCATATTTAGGAATTAAAAGTTTTGAACTTATATTATGATTGATGCTTTGACGGAATACATTTTTTATATTCAAATACAACTTTTGTTTCTCTATCACAATTGTCTACCTCTGTTCATTCATCTACGTATTCTTCCATTTCCCCTCACTTTTTGTCCGTTCGTTTGTTTTATTACCTTCGCTTGTACTCTCTTGTTTTCCCAGGTTTCCGCAATTAACGCCACATCCTTCTCGCAAAGAAAGTTATTTCGCACCTAACAAACAGTATTCATAATTTCATAAGCGTTGACTGCAACTTGATTAAATTTCGCCATAATCCGAGAAATGTTGCTACTTCGTGCGGTAACTTTCATTCGAGGATAATTGGTTGTAAAATGTGTAAGTAACTTGGCGAGTTTGCAAAGCTACCGAGGAGTTGCGCCCATCTTTACAAATTTCAAGAATAACGGGGTCTTACGTGCCTTTCAATATCCATCTTCCACCGACGCGTTTGATTTCTTTGTTCCAAGGGGAAATGACGTGAAGTAGATACCGACAATCCAATAAATCAGGTGCAATCGAGGCGGAAATGTTTAATTGAATCGCAGCATCAATGTTGATTATTAATCAATCGTACGCTTCACATTTTAGTTCGTAATTGATTTATTACGATGAATCGCGCGAACCTCAGTATTTCGAAAAGTGATGACTTTTCTTACCACTGTTACGTTGAAAAGATTTCAAGCAAAAATCGAGAACATATAAACGACAAAATCTAACGCCGATTTGATTTATAATAAAATCTTCAGAACGCTGCTCTCAAGTATAATAACGCAAATGTATTTTAAATAAAATGTCATATTCGTCCTGGACACCTTTGTATTATGATAAACGGAATGCCGACGTATATTGCGAAGAGAAGTCATATGATTTCCTTTTTTCTATTCTTTGTATTTTCCTTCTTCCCTTGTACGTTGTTTTACATTTTTATTTCCCTTCGTTTTTCCTTCGCGGTACGTAATCGCAACGAAATCGAATGAGAATATAAATTCAAACAAATCAAATTTTCGGAATTGAAACAATTTGCCGAACGTTTCTGCAAACGTTCCATTCATTTACAATTGCACATTTGCAAAATAGCCCGTAATTAAGCAGAATTGTTTGAAGCTTTATAAACGAATTTTTATGTTAAATCAGCGTGCAATTAATGCGCAATATTGCATGTATTATTATCAAAGTTCCATCTACTCTCGACACTTTTCCGAACGCTCGAACCTCTGCTACTTTTATCAATTACTTTGTTTCCGGCACAGAGTGTTTCTCGTCCGCTTTTAATGGACTTTTTAAATTTCGCGCATCCCGAACAATCATACGTAACATTGAGTTGAAAAAACGAAACTTTGTAACATCGTTTTTCAATATCGGTATATTACTTCGTATAGAAAACTTTGAACGCAATATTAAAGGGCATGCTGAAAAAGCTGAAAATAAAAAGGAAATATAAAAAAAAGGAAAGGAAAAGTTGTTATTTAATTTGAAATAATAATTTAATATATTGTTACGTTTATTTTACTTGACGTTCACTAACTTCGAACGAAATTCTTGTACAATTATAGTCAGTAGGATGTTAGGCGATAAACGACAGATGTTACAATTTTACAAAACATGTGTACACTTCAATAAATACATTTACATGTTAAACAGTCATATGAAATCAACGTCACAAGTTCGAAGAAAAATAAATACTTTACTTTCTGTAACCATTGCGACAAGTACATAGTAAGTTCGTCGAGAAAAATTAATTCGGTTGAATCAACTGATCTATTGAGTAGTACAAGTAAACTTTTACTTCAACTACCATGTTTAGCTAAGAATTTAGTTAAATTTACTGAAAAACATTACATATTTGAATGTTCATTGAATCAGGATGAAAGGCTACATAATTAATTATGAAATCATTCACCAAATCTTGTAATCGAAATCGAACTTGGAACTTTATCAGTTGAAAGTCTTGCACTTTAGCCACAACATCGAACTGATTCACTGATTCACTGAATATTATTTGAATATATAACAATACATCTTCCGAATGAACATAGACATAGCTGCAGACACGTCTTTCATTATGGGAAACAGTTTCTGAATATTCAGCGAGTCATTTCAGTTTTGTTTTTAAAGTTCAAAATTTATTACGAAAGGTCCTGGGTTCAATTTTCGGAACGAAATTTTTTCAAATGTTTTTCAAATTGGGTTGGATCTGTAACAAGACTTATGTGGTAAGAGCAGAAGCAGGAAATAACAAGATCAATAATTCATGCTACAGTGCTGCGGTAAAGTGGAACACATTAAGAATAAACTGTAACATTTGATCGAATCCCTTACGAAAAAGTAACTGAATCATTCAAATAAAAATCACTAACAAAAATTTAAGTGATTCTGTTTAAATAAAAAATATGGCAAAACATTAATATGGTTCAATTATTACTAGTAACAATTTCTCTAATGACAAAGAATTAAAAAATTCAGTTTATAAAAAAAATTATTTTGGATTAATTCATTAATTCGGAACCTACTTTTTCTGTGAATGTGGGGATTAAGTAGCAAGTTTGACTTTGATAATGTGATTTCAGTAAACTTTACTTTAATTACTTTCAAAATATATTCGTCGAATCGCTTCACGTTTTTCGTCTACTTAAATTAATTATTCATTTCCTAAATATACAGCCTTCGCGCTGAAAAATGCGCTTCGTCCAACTAATACAGAAAACTTCATTCAAACCTCCTTTAAAAAAAACATTCACACATATTTAACGCCCACTGCACTTGACCCACCGAACTATTTTTCTCCTCGACATCTTTACTCAGTGTTCCGGAATAAATGTTAGAAAAGTCAGCCAGCGAATCCGTCAGCAAATGAAACTGAAAAGCTCACTTGATCCGTAACTTAACGGCGGTATGTAATTTCGAAATGATCGAGTAGCAAGTTTGACCCTTAACCCTGGGATCTTGTTAATTGCAACGGCCGAAGTTTCCGTTCGCTCCGATTCATGGCAATTTCAATGGCCGATCGCAATCGTAAATGCACCACTGAATGGAATTAAAGACGGACGAACTTTAACGTTCCGCTTGATTTGGACATAAACACGGCCAGCAAGCCGTTACAATCAGTGCGGCCGTTCGATCTTGTCGGCCTTTCGCCGTAATGAAATTGTCCCGCCGCTGCGCGCGTGCTTTTGTTCAGCCGGGCTTTGATAACGCGATCGCGAGCCCAATTCATTTTGTATTCCAATTTAATCGGCCCGTCATAATGTATCACGGCGTCTTTATCCGGCGCCCGACTATCCACATTAGCGCATATTACTTGCGCCCGCGTGATTAATGCACGCACTTTGGCGCCGAGAAAACGGCGCGGTCTAATTTATCACAAAACAGAAGCTTCGTTTAATGTGGCCGCCCGAATGCGTTTGCCCAAGAATTTCCATTTATTCGGCCGGCCGAGCTTTCGATGAGGGACAATCGATGAGAAATTTGTCGGCGACAAACGGCTCAGGGCAGTTGTTAGATGGAATGTTTTTGAATTCCCCCGGAAGTTGCGGATTGATTGATGAATGCTTTTCCGTGGGAATTCGTCGTTGAAAGTTTGAAAATTGTCTTTAAATTGAAACGATAATCGGAACAAAGTGGTCGTTTTCGAAAAAGTTTAAGTGGTTTTTTAATTGTTGAGTTACGTTTTCCGGGAAATAATCGTAGCTTTTTTGTAATTTCCGAGTAAATTAATTTGGAGAGGAATTTTACGAAAACATTTCAAGTCAAGATAAACTTGTCTTGTTAAAAAAAATGTCTTTGTATTGAATTAATTTTTAATTACAAATTATAAAACATATGTTTCAATACTTTGAATAACTTTTTTACGGTTGATTATTAACCTTTTTTTAAATCATATACAATATTCAAAAGCATTTACTCTTTTTAACAGTTTCTCTTTTTTTTTTTT
>JABFOV010002052.1:0-21600 GCA_022817685.1 Aradophagus sp. ZL-2020 | reverse complement strand
CAATTGTTTTGTCGTCATTGAAGGTAAAAACCTTCAGGTTAAAAATAAAAAAGCAAAAAAGTAAACATCAAGTTTTGACCAAGTTAATAGAAAATAAAGCTTTTCGTTTACTTTTAACGTTCGCTACTTCTCTATTTTTAATCTTCAATTTAATCCAGTCCCACGTCTGGTCGGAATAGCATATTTTTAGTTGCAGAATGAAACCTTTGCTGAAATAGCAATTACTTTTTTCAGAGTATGATTGCTAACATGAATTACTGTTCAATTAATTATTGTTTCATTAGTCTAGCAAATCAGTCTGTGGTTTTCATCAATTGAAGTGCACGTAACGTGTTAAAGTTGATATTAATATTACGTCATCGTTCATATACAGTCTGTTAGTCGGTTGTAAGGCGTCAATTTATAGATTTATGTGCATATAAATTGATATATTAAGGAACGAGTTCAGAGTAACAAATTCAATTTTTAATAACTTTGCAATACAGAAGAGGAGACCCATCAAAGCTGATGGGAATACCGCAAACTATTTTGAAAAGTACATTTCATTGTAGAAAGTTATAAAGTAATGCATTACGTTAGCTGTTGTTTTAAAAAACACCGAAGACAACATTACTATCTTTTTGAATTCCGATGAAGAACACAATAATTAGAGATGTATGTTCGAATTGCAAAATTAATCAACAAAGTGTTTAAGGATTCTTAATTCGATGAGTAAAACTTTTTACTTAGGAACATCAGAAGATCGCCAATCACTGTACTTTTACCATGTACTCTGATAGCAGTTGAAAAATGAAGTTCACAATTATTACACATAAATGCAGGTGAAAAAGATTTGTGCGTTATCCACGTCTCTGATAAGCAAACAATGTACATTTAATTGTCTTACTCCGCAAGTCATTATTGTTTTTAAACGAATGTATACTCCAAAAAGTAGCATCGAAAAATAGTATAATTACATTATCATCAATAATTGAATTGTCAGCAATAATTGCGCGAGAACAATGGTGGCCGTTAGCGCCACTGTTTCCTTGCAAAGTCGTTCGTTCAATGACAATAAGAGGGGAGGGTTTCGATCAATTTGCCGCTTTTGCTGTGGATGGTGAGCAAGAGGAATAGAATCAAACGATGCGTGAGCATAAAGTGTCGATTCAGGATTCAGGATACAAAGCTGAGGAGGCAAAACGAACGCTGGATTGGCGACAAGGTAAGTCACGTTAAGCCATTTCGCGTGGAAAAAATATTGCCAGCTGGTCTGACGATAATCTGACAAAAGTCTGGGTCGTAATCACGAGCCAGACTTCTTGTCTGGCATTAGTACGGCATAAGTTTGGCACGCGTCTGGCTCGCGATTGCGATCCAGACTTATACCAGATCAGCTATCAATTTCTTTTTAAAGTAGACAAGAGTATGTCATACTGTGCTCGGTTTTGAGATTGATTGGTCCTGCATCCACAAAGGCAGATCCCTATTTTAATTATGAAATCGAACTTTTGTTGTAATGTATGTTGACGATATTTTGACGGTATCGTGAAATGTAGATGGACTTAAGCAGATAAAAAGCTAGCTAGTAACTAAATTTGTTATTAGAGACTTTAGTGGGTCTGGTTGCTGTTTAA
The DNA here is from genome assembly GCA_022817685.1 of Aradophagus sp. ZL-2020. NCBI lineage: Eukaryota > Metazoa > Arthropoda > Insecta > Hymenoptera > Scelionidae > Aradophagus > Aradophagus sp. ZL-2020. Next base: position 19,984 of record JABFOV010002052.1, on the reverse strand, counting down.
AAATCCAGATAAAGTAAATGGATGAACAGATCTCAATATTCCAGAATGGTTGTATGCAAGATTTCTTACGGAAGTTCAAGATAATAGAATCCAAAACAATCAGGTTACCGAGAATCTTTAGTGCCAAGCTCAACATCTTATTTCTGATGACGAAATGATAGATCATTTATTTAGGGAGCTGATAAGAGCATTTATAGATCATTTTCATCGTGACATCACGTCTTAATATTCAATCATTTTTGTAATCGTATTATGTTTGTATTTTATATTGCCAATTCAAACCCGGAGACGGAAACTTTGCAAAAAGCTTGTGGTTGATTTTTACCTTCATACGTACCTTCATCAAAAGCCGGACGTTTGTAATTTGTATACTTGATACTTTTGCTGTTGACAATATTATTTAGAAAATATTCTAGATTCTATGACTTAAGTATAAAGGATAATGCGATTAAAATGTGGTTTACTTATGAAAAGAGACGATCTCTCACTTTAACGCAAAAATCGCGTAAGCGATCATTTTTTATTCGTGCTACCGGTTCTCATTCGCGTAAATGATATAATTTTGCTTTCACGCAAAATATGACGCAAATGATATTTCGTTAAATAGCTTACATTTGAAAACAATAATCCTTATATTCAACAATACCTGCGTTCAACACGACCTCCGTAACACTAAACATGCACTCAAAAAATAATGTCTTCAAAGGTTTCGTCTTAAAAAGCAATACGCAAAACTCATCAAGAATAAAAATGAAACGTTGTGTTAACATACTAAATACGTCTGTTTTATTTTTCATAAGTTGGAAAAGCTCTTGAAAGCGTGAAATATGGATACGTGTTTTCTGACTCTGTAAATCTAATATGAAACTCACGGCGACCTTGACACGATCCCGTTACCAACGAAATACGTGATTTTCTCTGAAACGAGGCGAGCAATAAGAACGGCAAGGAGAATAACAAATGTTAAAAGAATGATCAAAAATAATAACGCGCGAGCATCGATTTGCCAGATCAGCGTGGAAATACTTCTCGCAGCAGCAATATGTTTGGGATTGGCGTGTCGGCCACCCTACCGCTATATAGGGTGGTTTCGGCCGCTAAACAGTCTAGTCACCGTCGAAAATTACACATGCATTAACGGACGGCGCGATGATGTAAATGGCCGGTGATTTTGGAGCGCGAGAGGGTTACACAGTATCGCCGGCCGAGTGTCGAACGCGCCTGGTTCTCGGGTGTTTTGGGGATGCGCAGCCAGAGGATAGACCGAACAGGCGGTTACCAAGTATAAGAGCGACGCACAGCGTCACGACGCCGCAGAATCACTTCTTGCAGCCCGATACGCTGTACCAAAAGTTGTGCAAACCAGCGCGTTTGCCTGGCCACTTCTTTCCGTGCGCGTGCGATAACGCCAAGCAGTAAACAAGAGACGAGCGGAGTGGTCCATAAGAGCGATGGCAAAGTGCGCCTTTCGATATTTCTTTATTATTTTCGCCCTCGGATTTGTCGGCCCCATCGACGGGATCCTCGCACGAAACTTCGCGCGACAAAAGGTATGAATCAGTTTTACCTTTTTTTTTTGTTTTCTTCTGCTTCGATCAACTTTTTCGGTCGTTTTTCAATTTTTTTCTTTCCGTCATTAATTATCGTCTTCCTTCTTCCGAAGTGTTTTCACGCGCTGAAATATATGTTTGCTGAACTCTCGTTGACTTTGAAGAATATTTTGTGGATCGAATGGATTAATTTCTCTTCGGAACAATGTGTGCGTTAAATTGAAAATAATCCTCTTTTGACAATATGACGATTTTTCAAAGCGTTTCATTTTATTAAACGGATTTTTTTCGTTCAACAATGATGGATTAGGAATAATCGTCTCTTATTAAAATGCCAGTTCTTGAGATCTATTTTCTACATTCTTTTATTTTTGTTTAAAAAATTGCGCGAAATTGAAAAGGGTGCTTTTGCACTGTAAAAGCAAGGGTCTCAAAATTAAACGAATTGAAATTGATACACTCGTTTTTTTTTGTTTTGTCATGACTTTAAGAATACTTTTTTTTCAGTCAAAAAGATTGATTTTCGTTGAAAAATAATGAAAGTAAAATAACCATTTTCTATCGAAACAACGATTTATAAATCATATGGGCCGTTTTTGTTGAAAAATTGTATACCTTTAGAGAAGAATCGTTTTGACTTGAAATAATGATTTTCAATCAAAGGGAATATTCTTGAAAAGAATGTTTATATTTGATTTGCTAAATCCGCGTGATTTCAAAGGGCTGATTTTGTTTCTGACGATACTAATTGTCAGTTTAAGATATGATCTTTCTGTTGGGATAGCGACGGACATTGTGGCGTTGAGGGTGTCCACGATACATTGTCATTCGTGTCTAACTCGAGTGTAATTCGTTGATAAGACCACCGTGTCGAACGGACAACGACACTCGTTTTCCTCTTACTCGCTCGTTTTATCTCGGCACTGTCATCTATTTGACGACTATCCACTTGTGCCTGCCTCTCGTTCCGGTAACAGTGACGTTGATTGTGTCGGCCGTCTTTGAAGCGCGCGGCGGTTGATCGTTCGAAAAAGGGCCTTTGAGATTTGCGATGAATTTCAACGCTGACAAGACAAACTGTTATTTGCCTGCCGCGTCATAGGAATCAATAATGACTGTTAGGCTACCATCGAAATCGCACGCGAAAAAGACTTTTGTGAAAATGTTATTGACTTTCAGTTTTGGAGAGAAAATTTACTGGTTTTCAATTTTTCTGATTTTCAATATATACATTCATTTATCGAATCCTAGTTACTTACTTCAGTCATTTTTAGTAATTGTGTACTAAGTTACTTACTGACTTCGAAGTATAAATTAACAATTTGATTTTCCAAAATTTGGTCTTAAAATTTAATTGGAAAAAAAGAATTTAAATAATTAAATTACTAACAGTTGTTAAAAATCTTTTCAAATCACGCAACTGGGCAGTAAATTGCTCCAATATTTTCAGTAGTTCTTCTTTTATACATCATTTAACATATTCACCTTTGAACTTATAACTCTTTTAAAATGCTCTCTTCGATTTAAAATTTTAAATTCTCTGAGGGAAATTTAAATTTCGACATAAAATTGTATACATGTTAACTCAGAATCCTACATCTCGTCTTAAAACTGAAAGTTCCGAAGAAAGGAACGTTCCAAAAATGAACTTACGAAACGAAAAATACAAAAGATGTACAACGAATTTTTATCTAAAATGAGTCTTTGTGGAATGAAAAACCAAAACAATCATTATTAATTAACGCAAAACATTCTTGAATAATACAGCATTCGCATTATATCATCAATTACATTAGCAATGAAAACATTTTAAACCGTAGAGTGCGCGTAGGATGAACTTAACCGAAATATCAGAAGTACTGAAGTAATACCGATATGACGTCACGGTGGCCGAAAAACCGATCTGCATGAAAGTAAATACCAAAGGATCTGCCTGACACATTTTATTCAATTCCGGCAAAATCATCATTGATGTCATCTTTACCTTAACATTGTACAAACGACATTCCCGTCGGGAAATCGAAAGGCAAACAGCGATAAAAATAAAGTTATACACCACGACGGAAAATCACTCTGTAAAAGACATGAAGTACGAAATCTTTATTCGTTTTTTTGTTTGTTTGTTTTTTTTTTTTGTTTTTTTTTGTTTTTTTTTTTTAATAAAAATACATCAAAAAAAGCTTTTATACTTTTAATGGACCTAGTACAAAATACGGTTGTCGGAATAAAAATTTTACAACGTAACTTCCTACTTGTCTCTTTTTTTATGCTATTCAGTTTATGTAAGAATTTCAAATGTAAAATATAAATGTAATAATGGCGTTGATTTTCAATAATATATACCCATCTTTGGACACTTACTGTGACTCTAAGTAAAACTTGTTCATAATCGATGACTTACAAAAAATAATTTCATTTTTTATACTTCGTTTTATTGTCAATTACTGATGATTACAAACATATATTGTACAAATAGATGGCCCAGAAAATTAATTTTACGCATTTGTAAATGGTGTAAAGTTGAATTCGCTTACGTCCGATGGAATTGCAGATATTTATTTAACGAATGTAAGGCAGCGGAATGAATTAGCGATCGATGCAACTCGATGACAGTGACGGAGAATTGTGATTCAACAGAACACGTGACGCGTGTTTATTGAAAAAATCTCAATTTAACGAATGCTGCACAAAATTCACCTTCTCGTATAATATCCCATACCATTTTCATGCGATTAGTCAAATCTTCACCATCAAATATTAATCATTTTACATTCAAAGATCATCGTTAAATTTATTTAACTCGTAATATATTAATATATTAAGCCAATGTAATTTATTACAATGGCTTAATAATATTGAATTGACAATGATGAGTTTCTAAGTGAAAAGATGTATCTTTGGAGAAAAACTTACAACAAATACAAAAATAATAAAAACGTTTAATTTAATACTTGTGAAACTTATAATGAATGCAACTAGCGAGAAAGTTTCACACGATAAGCAATTTGTAACCAAATACCAATTTCTCGATATTCGTTCGAGTTGATCAATATGCATTATTAATTGTTGATGAAGCTAATACATGTGGTAGCTTTGAATTTCGATACACATTCATAAAGATACGCCTGGTGTGGAATGACGTAAATTTCATCCACTGGAATTTAATCAATTACAAACAGCCAGCTCTTTTCAAATTTCCTTTTCACTCCTTATTCCAAGCACATTAATGAGTAAGGCTATAATCATACAAATTGACATGTATGATAGACCATGTAATTGGAAAATGCAGTTACGTAATTTTCACGTTCAGATTGCAGTACTGAGAATTTTTTGACTTTTTTGTTTTATAGAAACGCCTACGACATAATAATAAAACAACAACAATAATAATAATAATGAATAAGAACAATAATATCAATAACAACAATAAATCATTATGTCGGATTATTTGTGTCACGTAAATAATAATTCGTAAAAACCAGCGATCGAATGAATTGAAACGATTTAGTTGGTCAAAGAAAAAATTTACTTCCAAACGGTCGTTTTATTTTTATTTGATTTGATTATAAAGATAGAGATAAGGGATGATCTGATACTCATTCCACTTCTTGTGAAAGATCGCATTTGAAGATGAGGGTCGCAACTGGCCGTCGATCAAAGCAACAGGCGGTGAAGCGTGCGGCAATCAAAAAATGATCAGGTTGAATTCCTGCCATTTATTTGTCCATTTCACAAAATACAATTCAATTCTCTTCTTCTTTTCCTTTTCTACGGATTTCAACTCTTTCGGCAGTATATAATATAAACATAGAGTTTATACTATAAATGTAGGTTTACCTTTTTTTTAATATTCAAATGTCATTGTTCGACGTTTATTTAACTTGCTTTGCATATTGAATACAACACAAGCCCCTTTTGAGTAGTATGCATGTAAATGTAACGTCCATTAATATAAATTGAATATGTATGTTTTCTCTGCGAAACAATAGGTCCAAACAATATTTTAACAGAGAAAAGTATTACCTGTACAATGAAACAAATTACTATTTATACATAATTTTAATTGTATTCAAAGTGGCTTATTCATTGGATTGAATTTAGATTAACAATTATTTCAGAAAACTCATGAACCTTACCAGAATATAATAAACGAGAAGGAAGTGTTAGAGACCATCGAGACAATAAGTAATGTCGGTCACGTCATAACAGGTGAGCCATGTAAATACCACAAGTGCGGTAGAATCTGTTAAGTCTTATCAATTACTTCAACGAAACGTGTCCTGGAATTTCTCAAACTAATACCTCTGTTTTTTGCCATTATCAAAATCAATATGCGGTGAGTTTATGAAAGGTACATCAATCCCTGAATAATTTTCAATAATTTTACATCGCAATGGAACAGCTTGTGACGTCACGCGCTATATTAAAAACGTTTTTCTTTTCTCAATAAAATGTGTTATAAAATAAATAGCGGGAAACATCGGAAAAAACGTTGTGGATAAATTCGACTTATCATTTCAGATTGCATGTTTGTTACGTCTGAGACTGGTTATTTTACGTATGTGCATAATTCATCTACAAAAGACGTCGTTTGTGGTATCTATTTTATGGCGGAAGCAGATAAAAGAATTGAAGTTGTCTTTATGGACTTTGACGTACCCTGCGAAGATGATGGTCTAGTGGCGGTAAGCATGAATTGTTTTTACAATTTAATTTTTTTATTTTTCATTCTTTCACAAAAATACGGAAAAATGAGTCAATATATGAATCAAACATCAAAATTATTATTTAGTTTAGAGAGCAACAATGCAGTTGCCAACATCTCACACTCGTTCTGTGATGTTCTACTTCAGTGTACTAAGTTATCATTTCGGCAAATTTGCAGTTTTCAGTTGAATCAGCAATTTTTTTCTTCTAACAACACTTATCTATAAAGCGATCCAATACCTCGACGCAACTTGACCCTTTCTTTCCGCGTTCTTTCATTTTCGTTTCGTTATTATTTCGCTTTCAAAGAAAGTCCGGTAAATTAATAATTGCGTAGCAAAAACAGCCCGCCCCATTAGATCGGCAATATACATCCACTGCGACGTGGACAAAAAAATTGAAAGTAATAATAATGACGCCATATGTCAAGGCTGAAAGTGTTTAATTAAGACCAAGTAGAGGACGTGAATGAGAACAAAAAATTTGTTATTTTGCCCCGGGCTACGCGTTTTAGCACAACGTGGAAGCAGCTCTTACGGGCATTACGAGTGTTTTCCCAGAAGGGTTGACCCCTTGGAAGAAATTTCGTAAATTGAAAGCTGCAGAAGACGATCTCTAATACCGCTCACTTTGATGACGAATTACGTCGTTCCTTTTTTTACGTCTTAAGGGAAAATTTAAAATTCAAAAGCTAATGCAAAACGCCAGCGGTTCAAGTTTATCACGGTAGCACCCTTCAGACTATAAGGAGACGTATGAAAGTATGACGTAAAGTTAGAAACATGAAAAAGAAAAAAAAACACGCCAAACGAAAATAGAAGAGAAAAATCTTTATTTATATGCGTCATTTGTAGTATCACTTGAATAAAACTGTACTACTCCGAGGGATAAAGTTGCCGTTTTATTTTTATTTACATGTTATTTTTTCTTTTCTTCTGCCGTTCTTTTTTGCAGGTATTGTATTTGTATGCAAATGTTAATGTTCATTTATGTGCTTCGATTGTGAAACTTTGTTACAGTTTGTGGACGGTTGGGAGCTGAATGGCCAGTATTTTCCGAGTCCGAGCGAACACCAGTTGCCGCTGGAGAAGCGAGTGAGCGAGTTTTGTGGCCCGAAGCTTAACTATTTCTTTATCAGTTCGCAAAATGCAGCCTTGATTCAGTACAGAGTCACTCGTTTCAGTAAAGGGTTTACAATTTTCGTCAAACATTTGAGAAATCCAAGACGTAAGTTGAGTTTATGAGACTCATTACATTATTATTATTTTTTTATTTTACTTAAAAATTTTGAATTGATAGTAAAAGTATATACATATTTAAAGTTTGAAAATGAAATATGCATTTATGCAGTATTCAAGCATATGCAATTTTTTTCAAATGTAATTGTACTCTACTAATTTGGTTACACCGATGATCAATGTAATTTTACGAGGATTTTTTCCAACGTTCGTTTAGAATTACGAAAAACATACGAATGATTATCTTGGTACTGATAATATTGTGATAATTACACCAACTTCAAATTCTTCATTGCGTAAACAAAGTTGTCAGTATGCTTATATATCCACGCAAAATTAATTATTAACTTTGAATAATTCCGCAGAACAGTTTTAAGCAAAGAACCTCTTGAATCGTATTTCAAGTTTCGTTTATAGATCTAGTTTCATCGAGCTGCATCGCGTATCCAACCGGCAAGTGTACCTCATTAAAATATCTTGACAAATTCGAATACTGCATTGTTTTCGTGTTATATTTAATACGATGTCAAGTTTTCTGGGTTCATTACATTGCTATAACATGTAAAGTAAACGCGCGCTTGTAATTACAACGATCAAAGTTTTGCGAAATGTCAAAGCAAACGTAAACTCCCACAGTCAAATAAATTTCTAACTGGGGGTTATGTTTTGACCACAATTGATACTCCGAGGGAAGTTATAATGAGTTCATGAACCGAATCCACATTGGCAGCGCGTATCGCGTTAACGCTGTCTTCGGATGTACGAAATCAATTTTACGCGCAACACTGAACTAACTTTAGTTACCCTTTTAGAGATCCGAAAAATTTTTAGAATTTATTAATGTTTGACGTCAAATTGTTTCGTGATTTTAGAATCCTAAGATCACGTTCACGAAACCACGAAACCCAACTTGTTGTAACAAGTTTTCGAGAGTTTGAAAACAAGTTTCTGAACATTCGAAAAATTTTTTATTTAGGTCTTAATCCATATTTAGCTTTCTTAAGTTTGTGTAACTTCGTCTGAAATATTAAAACTCTCAGAAAATTAGAAAAAGATTATACTCGCAAGTGACACTTTTCAATTTTTGTTTCAGCCTGTAACATTGTTGCTGATTCAGCCACCGATGATGTTTCCTTTACTTTACGTAATTACGGACGACGAATTAATTGCACTTTGATGGCCATTTATCCAGTTGCTGTGGGTATTACGGCGATGAATATTGCGAACAGCGGATCGCACAAGGAAAGCGGTATTATGCGCAAAGTGAGTTACCCTAGAATCTGTTTCTAAGCTCAAATTTTAATTTATTTTTATATTAATTAACAATCAGTAAAAGCAACAAAGATGCGGATCGCGAGATCTATTGCGATCCGCAAAATGAATAAGTATTTATTTTTCTTTTTGAGTATGAATTTATGAATTATTCAAGAGAAGTTGAAGAGACGTGACAATCAGAAAATCAATTTAATTATACAACTCATGTTAAAATGATCGCCACAGAGATACAAGTTTAAATATGAATTATTCAAACAGGATTAAAGAGATTACGAATAATTTCATTTTCTTTTCAGTATTAAATGATATTTTATAAGTAGACAATAAAAATATTTTTGCGGAACACAATCATTTTCAATTAAAAACGTAAAATTTCTGTGCTAAATTATTTCCTTCCGCATCAATTATATATTTAGTTCTATTTACTAAATATTATTAGTATTTACAATTATTTCAGTATTTGTACAGTAGATACTAGTATTTAAATTTAACTGAGCCTAATATTTGTAATTTTGTTAAGTATTATACAAGTATGTTTCGCTGACATATATTTCTAATTATGCAATTTTTCTATGCACTAATTTGAACATGGGTTTTTAGTGTAACATATTGAATAAAGATGATTACGTCTTAATTGGTGGCACGCATGGAATAGATACTACTGATCTTGATACTTTCCAAACCATTTGCAGTGCAAGAAGAGGTAATAATAATTATTAATATTATTTATAATTATTATTAATAATTATTTTATTTTACCAATTAATAACACCAAAAACCCCACATTGTACACATTGTACCCCACAATGTTACATTTATTTTTATAAGTATGTCTAAAGAAATCGAATATGGTGCTTCGAAATTCTGATTGTTTCTTTAGTTACTTTATAACGATTACATCATACATGTATACCCCTTTCTTGTACATGTCGTATTACTGTAATTACATACTTTTTTGATAGACCTTTAATTTGATATTCTTTCTTCTAGATGAAAGAGTCATCGGATGCCATGTATCAGCGATAAAATTGATCTCAAGTGGTTATTATGACAATTACGTAAATGTGAGAATTCGCAAGATGAACGAAAATGACATACTCGACGATGCTATATTTTGCGATTTACATGAATAAAAGGTGGTAACTATGATCATTCACAATTTCAACTAATTTTAATTAATTTCTCTTTTCGGTTGTATATTTTAATCACCGACGAGTTTTCCTTTGAAAATATTAGACAATATACTTATCGTTAGATGAAAGACATTATCTGTAATATAGACTGAATATGTGGACTAATATGTAATTATGTACATTGTTGTAATTTATTCTAAAAATAGTTAATTTATTATATTTTAATTTTCCATAAAGGTGCCGATAAAGTATTACAGAATATACTATTTTAATAAATGTAACGAACAAACTTTATTATAGTTAAAGTAACTTTGTTTTGTAATAAGTATGTTGTGATATTAAGTGAGACACACCGATATATCATTTATAATATTTTACTATACAGATAATATATCAATGTTGTAAAACTATCAATCCGTAATTATTCTAAGAGAATAGGTATCTTTACTGAGTAGCCAACTGTCGAGCGATTGCTAGCTAAAATTAAAGTGAATTCCTACATTACCAACAAAAGTCACTTATCGACCTATTGAATGCATGAAAGAGTTATCCTCGCCAGGATCGACAGGTGGCATACAACATTAAAAGTTATCTTCAAATGTATTGCAAATGTATGGAAATGAAAAAAAAAAATCAAAATAAAAAAAGAATACAGAAAGTCTATGGTTTTATTTCTGTAGATTATTTTAATAAAAGAAACAAAATGATAATAAAAACTCGTAACTGTCGCAAAAAAATAAGTTTCGTCTATTTTTTTTATACGACCCACAATCTAACAACTGTTCGAAATAATTAAAATATATCTGACAAAAATATAAAATATATCTAATTATTCAAGACAATTGTATATGTTTGATTAAAAAATATGAAACAAAGATTACATGTATGAGTGGAATCAAGTAATATTTCATGCAAAACAAATAACTGAATTATTGAGCGCTATAACTTAAAGAGTTCGAAACAAGTGAGAAAAACGATGTTTCAACAATTGACATACAATGTACCTTCGGTGGAACATAGTTTCGTGAATTCGCGAACGGTTTGTTTCTTCATATCTTTCATTGTTTGGTGTTAATTTCATAAGTTTTTAACCCAACTATCAGGAGGCACTAGAAATCTGTGCTCTATTCAGACTAACTTCGGCGCAAGCCATAATTTTCTGTGACAAGCACTTATAGTAGTCCGCGAGTTTCCGTGACCCCAATTATCTGTCTTTAACATCTAACATAATTTCCAAGGCATAACTTTGCGTTTTGAACTCGCGCCGGAATTAAACTTTTTGTTTTTCAATTACGTTTCCTTTGGCCGGATTAAAGCAAACCGCAAGGAAAATGAGGTGCGAAAATACGAAGCTTTGCCGCTTTGATTCCGTCGAAATGAGTGGGTCGTATTTCACAACAGATTTTATTAACAGTTGAGGTACTTTTTATAACTACCTTTTCTAATTATAAAAAAGTCATAACAATCGCCATTATCGACAGTTTGATAATTCATGACGATGAGTTACGGCATTATTATCATATCTTTTCGTTGAGCTGAAATGGCGTAAATATTGTAAAAGTGCATTGTAAAAGTGCATTGTAAAAAAGTCGCACTGAAAACTTTTACTTTGGTATCAATTACTACAACGTAACTTTTGGAAGTCGTGATGTTTATTTACTGATTCTTACTGTACAATTTTTATCGATGAATATTTATCTTTATAAATTTTAAAATTATGTACATTCTTATCTTAATTTATACCAAATCGTTCGAAGTTATGAAAGGTATTTTTGTTCTACTTTATAAGAAACCAAGTATTTTGGCATACCTTTAAAGAGAGTGCGCGAATTTAATTAACAAGCAGTTAAATATTTTACCTTGTTTTGCATAAACAGGTCATTCTTTTATGAAAAAAGTTGATACAACCTCTGTTGAAACGGTGCCTGTTGTTTGTAGAAATGCCATCAATCATTAATTAGTCCTGCAGCTTTATATGCAGTAACTTCCCAAATAAAAGTAAGGTCCCGGAGCTGAAATAAAGAATATAGTAGCGCCATTTCATGGACGACGAAACGTATCTCGTATATTTGAAATGAAAGTCGGCTAAACGAGCTTTAAAGATTCGCATAAATTATTTTTCTTTTTAAGGCTTCTTAGTTATGGAATTGATGAATGCCTTCGTTAAAACTTTCATCAGTTTATTAAAATTGCAAATGAAAAATAACGTTCAGTGGTGATTACGATTACATTGTGCAAATAGACAATGTCACTGTACTTACAGCATAAGCCAGCGTATTTGTTCGAATGCGGATATCCGTATCTTTCGCAAGATGGACTGCCGGGTTGATAAGGGGGAAAACCTAATATATTTCCACTGCAACGACAAAGAAAAATAAAAGTATCTGTAACAGATTCTATTGTATGATATGATGAAAGGCCAACAGTGAAAGAAACACAAACATATGAAGAAAGTTATACATTCTTTAAACGTTTAAGTTCACTTTTCTTTTGTCGAAATGAAATTGTTTGTTGCCAGAAAATGATAAGAAACCGTTTTAAGTTATCATTATTTATTAATTATAGCATATTAATCGTAATAGAAAGATAGATCGAAAGCTAGTAATGCAAAAACAACATTATCTATTGGTCTCATCTTATTTGTCTCATCAATAAGTCTCATCAACCTAGGTAAGTTCAAGTACGTAAACAGGCTACAAACGGAGTCAAAGGCAACAGTCGAGATTTGCAAGGATCAATTATAATTACAATTAATATAACAGATCCTTGATGTGCACGTAACTATTGTAAGCATTTCCGCGACAACATCTTGGTAAGTGTTATCGATTCTCGTACGCAAACGGGAAAGAACGCATAATACATTATGCTTCATGAATTTTTCCTATCGGCCGTAAATCTCTTTTCGCGGTTCGAGTTCGCCAAACTGCGCGGCATAACAACTTTCAAACGACAGGATTTTTGGATTTCAGTTTTTGTACAATCGTTGTCTTTGATCCGTTCAATCTGCTTCTCTTTTTCTCCCGTGGATTTTTCAGAAGCGCTGAATATACATAAGCATATTATTCATTTTTTATCATTTCCGACGATGTTTGTATGTTTAGCTTTTGAAATCAAAGAAGGCGGATAGACTGAAATATTTTGAAGTCTGATTTCCCCAGTTTTAATACAATTGCAATTCGAAGCATCTTGGGGTGTGGATGTTTTATTTATGGCTCAGAATGCCTGAGAAAATATTAAAGGATCTAAAAACCGGAGTGAATGCGTTGCGAATCAGCCATTCAAGATCGATGCGATGCTCGTTGTCATTTTGCAATCTTCTTTATTTGTTGCCCCAGAAAAAAATGGAAACGTGTAACGCAATAACAAAAAATAAGGTAGAGAACGTAATGTCTTGTATTAATAAAATACTATTATTGCAACGATAAACTTTCGTTAAACTTTCGATTAACTTCCATTATTGTCTTTTTCCGAATAATATACTAGATTCTTGTATTTCATTTGTCTTTTCGTTTTAACAGTGCTTTAAGATTCTATATATAGACAACAAGAACATGTATGCAAATGTAAAAAGAAATTATTTACTCACGATAATGATTAACTATTTTTATAATTTGTGTGTTTCCTATTTTCTCAGTAAATAATTTTACGCACCTTGGGAGCGAACGAAATTGGAACTAACGGCTTCATATTACCGCTCGTTCCACGATCAAAAAAAGTGTGTATGCTTGGCGGAAGTAGAGGTTTCAGTGATAATGTAAAATTGTTTAAAAAATAGTATACTATTTGACTATAAAAGAAACGATTCAGGCACATTTTTTTCTACCGAGAAAAAAATTTTTCTTAATCATTGCAATATGTATTGTATTAATTATTTTAAATACCTGGGACCATAATTACAGACGTAGTTCTTCACATGTCCTCGGAAGGGGTCGAAAAAGAATGAATAACCACAGCCCACCCGTTGTGTATTGGCCCAAATAACCTAGAATTATTTTAATTTGTTAGAATACATTTGTGCCTTTTTAATTATTTTTAACATCAAAGCACATTTTTGCAGTAAAACCAATAACATGTTCTTACTACTACAGCATAACAAATTAAAATCCACTTTGCGCTAAAAATCCTAAATATACAATTTTAAATAATAATTACAGACTGCAAAATAATTGATCGATATTGCACTTGTATCGAGTCAATAAAAAGCTTTATAAAGAGATGCTATATTGTATTTTATGTGGGTAAAAGTTTATTAATTCTCAATGGAAAGTCATAGAAATGCCCGAGGAGCATTGAAAAAAGCACCTCCTTCACAATTGCGAAGCAAAAAGCTGCAAAGTGCATTTTTCAGCTGAACGGCGTCATTTGTTTTCTTCAATAATAGCTTGCAAGCGTGAAAAAGGGAACAAAAATATTAAGTGTCTTTTATTTGTTCGTTTGTCCACCTTAGTCTCGCTTTCCCACCTGAGTATAATGACCAGTGGCAGGGCTGTATCCAGCTCGATAATGCTGTACTTCGTTAAACCACCCAGCAATTTGTCTTCTCCAATTTGGCTCGGTGTCGTAAGGTCCGGAAGGCCCCTTTATCCACGACTGTGCAAGATTTTGCCCCACAGGAAATCTACCTACGTGGTCATGTTTACGTTAATTAAAAATATATTTTTAAATTTAATCACTCATAAATAAATTAAGGTGCTTTTAGCATAACAGTTAAAGTGAAAAGTTAAAAATATTTGAAAATTGTTATCTATAGAAAAACAAATAGTGGAAACCTATTTGCATTACAGTGGTTTTTAAATTCTACGTGAAAACAATCTTCTCATAAGCTTTTTATTACGACACGAGCAATTCTTTATATAAAAAGTTACATATGAAAATTTTAAGGCTGACTTTGAAATTCTACTTCAGAAGCAAAATCATAATTTGCTTGCAACTCTTTTATCAATTCAATAAATTTTAATTTGCTTCAATCTATTGACATAAAAAGTGTTCCGAATATGAATTATCTCGCGCGTAAATAACGTAAATCGACTTTATTCTTTTTATAGAAATAAATCAAAATGACAATTTATTACTTTATTGTATGATTTTGATTGAATAAAATTAAATTAAAATTGTCTTGTTAATATTTTAATATGATTTAAATTATTATATGTCGAATGAAATTTAAATGCGAAAAATTACTGTTGTGACAAAGTATACATCAATAAAATACTAAATAATGGAAAATATTGTATTCATTCAAAACGAACGATACAACGTACCGACGTTCCTATGAAGATCATGAATAAAAAGACAATTATCAGCCCATCTTTGTGCAATCGCAGCTAATTCGTCATCCCAGATCTAAAATAAATCAGTGTATGTATTCTACAGTTTATAATGTTTTAATTAAATTTCTTGATTTTAAAGTTAACTCACTGCCGCTACTTGATGGCAAAAACGTTTGACGTTACCGTTACTATGATTCATTGCAAAAATGCAATCAATCCCTTTAGAAATCAATCCCTCCTTCATCAACCACTTTTTTACAATTGTTTAAAGAGAGTAAGCACCTACCAATTCCATCATATTTTCGGCTCCAGGTTGTCCTCGTATTTGACCTAAAGCAACCAGCTGTCGCAAACGATTATGTTCATCAAGAATAGTTTGCTTATCCGCACATGAAGGCCCTCCGGCACCTGTTGGTGGTAGATAAGAATTGAAATTGCTGTGGTCTTTATTACCTGGCACGTAAATGCCAACATGTTCACGAACGCCATGACGCTATCTGTATCTATCGTTAAAAATGAATAAAGTTAAAACACAAAGTTACGAGCAACCGCGAGCATTAACGACCGATCTGAGTTACTCATTACTATGCGTATGTAAACAAAACGATCTCCGTAAAACAGATTGCTGAATTTTCATTGCTCGAGGTTTTTCATTGTTTCGCCGAAGAAATGGAATTATAAATTATGCATTGTAAATCTGCGTAACAATAAAATTTTACATACCTCGTGCACTTTGTGCGATTCATTGGAAAATGAAAAATTTAAATATACTATGTAACTTTTGAAACCTTGTTTCAAACTTTGCAATTCATTTAGTCGTAAGGTAATTGTATTTTTACGAATAACGACAATGTTATTTTTGCGTGAGACATTGTTTTCTAACCGTTGAAGACAATTTCGATAAGCCGCGCTATAAATTCACCAAATTACACCAAACAGGCTTGTAACGCGAAATTATTCACAAGTAGCCACGCGCTTATGCTCAACAAGTAATCGGATCGATTTGTAAATTCAAATGTCAAAGTCGTCGGACTTTCCCATAATATCTATTTTCAATCATGAACCAATCGCTCTCCATTCATTAAAATTGAAGGCAATTAAAGGCTTAATTACATAGTCTTGTCGAAGTATTTTACATGCTTCCTGTTATATAGCAAGTTACGCAACGAGCGAAGGGAGTGCAGCAAACCTGACACACGTCGCAACCGCCAACTTGCCGCACTTCGTTGCGTATATTACTTTTTATGATTCGTGCACAAAAAGTAGTGCATAATGAAATATATTTATGTGCGAGAAGTTGCCGATTATAAATCAGTCGCGCAATAAATTGTAACATATTAACTGTTTCTTATTCCTAAACGTAAATTTATCTTGCAATGGGAGTGGACAAATTATAAAATAAATATTCGAAAACCAAATGGAAGAGAAGAAAAAAGTGCTATAGTTCGGTGCAATTAAACGGGATAGAATGATATCGGTTAACCCGAAATCCGGTAGCGAATGGACCAAGCCCTATTCATTTCCTGAGTATAAATAAAATTGACGTTTTCAGTCATAGCACCGACTTTGTATTCTCCGTGACTCCATTTATCTGTTTTTACGCTTAATTTGTGTTGCTGCATGTGCTTGTATCCACAACCTGTCCGTTGCATTATGCAGTGGGCATAATAGTTCGCAGCATTCACCCACACTTATATTCTTGATACGTATATATGTATATAATTTTGACATTGACATTAGCCCCTGACACATTTACGTTTCGACGTTTCATCTTTGATCCGAAAGCAAAGATCATTACATAACATTTCAGTTTTATTGTTTGCGAATAAAATTTTGATAAATAAAGAAAAACAAAATTATAATAATATGTATATAATATTATAATAATATTATAATATGTATAACAAAAGATTTGAGTATATATATTATAATGTATATTATGCAGATAAAATATATAGTATGTAGTTTTAATGTCTGGTGATGTAAATTTTTAAAGATGTTTTCGAAATACAAGGAAGTTATTTCTAATAGACAATTCAAGTCACCAAATTTTGAAAAGAACCCATATAAAATTGTAACGTTGGAAACTTAACGGATTTGAGCATGCAAAAAATTGAAAATATTATTAAACAATATCGATTTGTAATAATTTTTACATCAACTTTTTGCTTTAAATTGTAACCTTGATATAATATAAAAATACATTAGCACAAAAAAGAATCGAATAAAAACTATTGACTGCCGAGAAAACTGTGACTATGTATTTCAAAATCGATTAAATATTGGTGTACCGTGTAAGATTTACAAAGTAAGAAAATATTAATGCGTGAGGTAATATTTCTCATCTTATTAAAAATTACATACAGACGTTGGTGGATTCAGCAGAAATAAAATATTTAGGAGAGAAAACATTTTTATAATACATTATCTACTAAAAATGTTTTAATAACATTCGAAGAATACTGTGCAGCATTTGTATTTTTAGGGTTTAGTATCGTTTAAAGTTATCTTTTGAATATTTTAAGATTATCACATTTAAGATTTTATCGAGAAAGGCGGCGAGTTATTCAGTCGCTTTTCATCCGTGGCTTTATTAAAGTTCCTTAATTCTTACTTTTCGTATCTAAAGTGCACTACTCGTGTACTTACTCAATAAAATCCTTGCTCCGCGACAAGCGTCACTCTTACTTATGATGAAGTAGGTATATACAAACAAAATTCGCGTTAATAACAACAAATGTTTCATCTTGAGTAATGTGGTCTACGTGTGCGTAAAAGTTGATATAAAAATTGGAATACAATGGAATTTGAGGCTAGACACTTTTCACTAGATTCGTTCGGTACTCTCAATTTCCGCAATCTAATGGCACCACGCTCTGCCTTGCTTGTTTTATATTGGAATAACATCGTGTCACACGGGAAGGAGAAACATTTTCGTATCTATTTACACAAAATAGATAGATATTAGACAGTTCCGATGGTGACAAAAAATAATGGGAAATATTTGAAATTATAATTATTTTCGACGCTGATAATCGAATATCAATACCATTCAGGTTTACTTACAAACTTTTCTGGAACTTTTGTCAGATGTAAAAGGAAAAGGATGTTAAGATCTTCCACAAGATCTTTCGTGATTAACGATCATTTCATTGCAATGTTGGCTCAATTTCGCTTCGTTTGTTGAATCTTGGACGAAGAAAAAATTCATAGATACGGTTTTAAAAAGAATTTAATATTTATTGAATGGCCGAATTTCGATAGAACACGAGAGCAAAAAATTAATTTGTGATAATAATGTAGAAGCCGTTCGAGGAGTATTCATTATTTGAGATTATGTAAATTAAGACACACTGAGAGAAAAAGAAGGTAATATATATTCGGATTTTTCAATAACCGAAGAATATAAAGGCCTAAAAATTATTTAAAGTCTAATTAAAAATAATTAGAATGTAAATGAAGAATTTGAGAAGAATTTTTGCAAAAGTACATTTAATGTTTCAAATCACTATAATGATCGACGGAGTTGATTATTTCATTATTTTAAAAATAAAAATGCTGAAGGGAATAATCTGACAGCAACTTTACCGCCCAAGGTGCTATTAGTTCTACTTTTGTCCGCTCCCGAGGTACGTAAAATATTTTATTAAGTTCATTAAAATATACTTGATCGAAGGTAATATTTTTCAAATTAACTGGTTCAAAGTCATGAACTAATATTAAAAGAAATAAAAAAAAAATTGTATGCAAAGCGAATCCATTTGTTCCATTAGTGTATTAATAAAAAATTAGATAACGGACTACGAAATACAGAAAATAATTAATGTACCCGATAATTCATGGGGAATTAAAGTATTCGAATATAATCTAATAAATAAATCTAATTATTCCAATGTAATTTTAGACAAGGACAACGAAGACTTTAATATGATTTTGTGTCAGGAGAACGTTGAGGCAGGACATCGCGCGGAACAAGCTCTGACGTCACCACAAAGGTATCAAATTTCCGGCGGGGCTACACATAACGACCTAAAATTTAACAAAGGCGATCGCGCGTATTATTAATACCAACAAATAATTAACGTCATTCGATAGAGACAGCCGCGTTCAACGGGCGAATGACGATGTAAATGAAATAGAAGTGCATTATCCTTTGACGTCAGATTCGGTACAGTTTTTGATACGAGTAATTCATTGAGCAAACAATATTGTAAGTAACAATATTCAGGTAATTGGATCAATAACTGATGTAGTTGATCAACGACTGATGTCGTTAATCCAACGACATGGATTCTACTCTTAACGATACTAATACAAATTTTTTCTTTGTGTTCCAGTAACTGGAAGAAAGGTTTTTCACAAAGTCCGTTGCAATAGATCCGTTTATTTAATTTAATCAAAAGGAAGGAGCATGTAAATTGCTAAGTAGTGAAATTGTTAAAGGTAAAATGATAATGAAGGCTCAAAAATTTCATATAAACTTAGAATTCCGATTTAAGTAGAATTCTACAAAAATATAAAATTCCGAGTCAAAATTTAAGGTTTATGTTTGCAAATACACATTTTGTTCCCATTGGTGGATGTAAAATGATATTCAAAGAATGAAGAAGAAATTCGAAAAGAAACTAAAACAATTAAGAATTTATTGGTTTTATGTATCTACTGGGTGTTTCAAACTTTCTTTCTGTTATGAAACTGGTTTACCGCACAAAGAATAATGTTTGGAATTGTAATGGAAAAACATCGTGGAACTAGTTGACTTATGTAAAGTTATTTTTGCAATTTTTTTAATAATCAATTAAGAGCTGTGT
>JABFOV010002051.1:0-21610 GCA_022817685.1 Aradophagus sp. ZL-2020 | reverse complement strand
CGCGCCGCCAGCGGCCAGACGGGGGGGCCACTGAGATTGCGCGCTGTCGGGGGCGGCCTGTTCTGTGCTGTGACGACACCAAGCAACATGGAGAAAGCAGGAGAAAGAGTGAAAAGTTCACACGCGTATGTATCCGTCGAACATTTTCTCGAAAAAACCGGGGGGCTGATTTGATAGCGCGGCCAGGCGCAGGTGTTTGGGGGTAGAGGTGTTTGGGTGGTGTCCCCCCCCCCCCCCCCTTGCATCTCGTGTCCGCCGCTCGAGAAAATTGTATTTTTGAGTCACCCATGTGACGTAAAGTGTCCGAATCGTGACACTTGTCCTGTTTTTGACGGCTTTCCGATGATTGTTACGTTCGCGCGGTTTTCGTTCCAATTTATTTCCCGCAACGAAATTGAAGGAGCTATTTTCTGCTCGGGTGCGAGACTCATAATGCATTGCTTTACATTGTAATGTTAATGCAATTAATTGCACCTCGGGAATAAGAGCGCGCTGATTCCTGTTTTTACATGTTTATGTTTGAAATATAAAGGGGTGCATGAAGCTTTTGAATTCATGAGTTGTTCTAAAATATTGATTGGCATCACAGGTGCCTACCAAAAAGGACATTTGGATGTATTAAGGTGGTTGTACCGTCACATTCAAATTTCAATTGAATTTTTTGTTTAATTTATTATAGTATAAAATATAAACTTCTATATAATCGAAGTAAGCATAATCGTTATTACTTAAAATTTATAGGATATATTTAGTTTATTTTTTAAATATAATAATTAATAATTTTTAATAACTGTTCAACATAGTATTATATTTTACTGTTTATTAAAATTTTATTTAAAAGCAAATATTTTTAAATTATTATCCAGTCTGTTTTAATTTGCTGGATATAAGCAATAACGTTATATTTTGGAATTTAGTGATTTCAGTGATAAAGCAATGCTTTGGAGGTATCAGCACGTACACTACAATGAGATGATACTTTTGATGATATTAGAAGCGGAATAAAAGTTTGATTAAACTGTAAATGCACATAGTCGTTTCGAATACTAAACTCCCTTATGGCAAATAATCAATGAGTGCAACATATTAGATTTCAGCTATTCTGCTCATGCTTTTGATTTTCCAGCAACGAAAAATTCATACTATATTAATATTTAAAGTTACTCGAAGCTCATTCTCTTATTTCGAATTTATTTTAATGAAGTCATGTTATCCACGTTAATCTTCGTTAGGCAAAGTTTATTTGATGCAAACTGTTATACGAAGGCTCGAAAGTTCTTTATATTACACGTGATATTAGATTTCTCAATTATTGACGGCAAGTTAGAAGATTAAACGTCGATTGAATTACTCGAAACCTGAGTCGAAATCACGGGCAAAAAGAAGTTCTGTTAGATAGAAAACTTTGATATTGACAGTGTTGCTAAACTATTGATACAGAAGTTGAAAATTGTATCTCCACATACACAGCTCCTTTCCGCTGCTTTATAAGTAAATGACAAGAATCAATATTGTCTGGAAGAAAATTGTGTTGACGCAATCATAAGAATGATTTTTAATTGAACGATTTATGGAAATCAAAGGCGTGATAAATCGGACTTCGGATGTGGTTTTCGACGTTAGTTTTCAGATTCGCTTAAAGAGAAATAGTAGTTTTCGCGAAAGATGAGTGTGAATGATTACATTCAATTGAGGAAACAAAGAACTCCCGTAGGAACAGTCGCGAAAATTTGCACCGAAATCGCTGCCAAGTGTAATCCACAAGGATAAGTCTTCATCGAAATGGAATGTCGTCACATCGCCTGTCCATTCAAGCGTTTTAAGGGCGTTCATCTCCGAATGCGAGATCAGTCGAATTTATCAATTACATATTTATGTGGCGCAAAATCTATATGCTATAACTGTCGAAAGCTTCTCGACCAACTTTATGTATATATCAATATTTGTGAAATAATATGAAATGTACTAGTTTAAATTATATTTTATAGTAAATGTTTTAATTAATGTAACGTTTTAATGAAAAACACTTTAATATAAGCGCGTTATGGTAGTTTAATTTCCATATGAAATGGTTTGTTGATTCGATTAAAACGATAATACAAATTAATAAATTGATATAGATATTTTACAAATATATATCGCGTGTATTTATATGCAAAGGTTATTTATGGACGGTTTGGCATAAATATCAAAACAAACAGGTAATATAAATGCCACTAACAGTGTACTAATTTGAATGTAATTTCCTATCGCAATATTTCGAAAAAAACAATCGCCTTTCAGATGAACCGCTTCCGCTAAATTTAGATTTAACAGCCACATTAAGCTGATTACTTTGACAATATCAAAAACTGTGTTAGCAACAGCAAACAAATGATTTGATAACGATTGACAATGGGATTACGTCGAATAATTGTGGATACTTTATATTGTGGCTTTGTTCATTATAAATTATACATCGCTTCATTCATTAATTATCAAAGAATATTTTACCAGTTTAACAACAATTGTATAAAGTACAGTTTTGAAAAATATATTTATTATTTTATTTATCAAAGATTATTAATCAGTATAAAACTCCTATAAATTAACCTTTTTTAATTATTCGATGTTGAAGATGTTCCAAACGTTTTTGTCAACGAATTCGAACTTAGAAAAAAATTGTACAAAATACAATTTTGTTTCCTAGTTTTTCGTACAGTTTTTGTACAAATTTTTACACAAAGGTGTAAAATTAAGTGAGAGATAACTATTCAAAAAATTTTATACTGCTTCTTGATGTTTTTCAGTTAATTGTAGACAAAGCGACAACAAATTTCACTCGAAATTTTTCCAAGTTCGAATTCGTTGACAGAAAAATGTTTGGAATTTCAGGCATATATTTTTTGTTGAAAAAATGTGTTATGTAAAATCCGAGTCAGTTAATCTTTTTGATATGACCAAGTAATCTCTTCAGCAATTACACCAAATTGAAATTGACTTTATTTTCATACATACTCGTTTGTAATACAATCATTGCCACATTTTTGTTTTTCATTCATAAAAATAGAAAAAAAAGTGTCTAAATGTTTGGAATCATTTGATAAGCTTGAAGGGTTAAAATAAAAAGAAATAATAATAATAACAATAGTCGGATTGAAAATTTTTTAATCAAATAACTTAATTTATGTAACTGAAATTCGACGTTTATTTTTATATATTTCAGTTCTTTTTTCTACTAAAAACGATATTCGTTCGTTCTACAAATATACATTCAATACTAATGAAAATATCCAGTTGTACGAAAGAAGAATGGAATTATATTAACGACAGCATACAGCGTTCGTTAATTACTGGAACATTAAAAATAAAGAATGTAAAAGTGAAAATTATTTTAATAAAATGGCAAAGCAAACATCGTTTCAAGCGTAGGAATGTCCAGAAATACCATGTCTTTTTTGTGGTATAAAAGCAAACAAAATGTATTTTCTCTTTTCCGATTTAATTCTCATATTAGTAAAGGTTCCTCAAATATCCTTCGTGTTACTATTGCGAAATTCAAATGTGACTGAAATAAGATGCAAAGCGTACAGATGTGCGGTTACATTTGTTATCAGTTGCAATTTAAAGCATCCCTAATCAATTTGCAAAAATCATTATATTTGTAAAAGTACTACCAGAAAAGTTGAACGGTAATAAACATGTTATGGAATACTTTCCGTTTGGGCTTCATTCCAAGTGAGTTTCAGAAAAATACTTCAATTCCTATTCGTTTCACAAGGATTGAAAAACAAGGAGGAAAAAATAAACTTATCTTCTTGGAAATGTTTATTGAAAGTGATGACTCAAAAATGCGGTGGAACTGAAAAATTTTTCTCGGAAAAAAGCTTCGGCGTTAAATTGGAACGATATTCTAGTGTGGAAATTAACTCGCAGTCGACGCCGCACGAAATTGTTGACTTTTCTACGGTAAATTAAATGTCAATTAAACAATTCATTTATAAACTAACTCTGGCGCCTCACTTAATTCGCATGTTTCCGAGTGTAAGTGGCAGCAAAACTAAATGAGTAGTCGTGTTCAGTGTGTTGTAGTACCACGGTTCAGTAAACGCAAATCTCTTCCATCTATCTACCTATATAGCATCGTCAAATAGAAATACTTCACCGACAACACTTACGCCAAAGAAATAAATAGATCGAGTTTCTTCGCAACTTGCAGGCGTTCGGCGGGATAGAGTTAAAAGTTTACGCGCCGTCAAAAACACGCACGACTAATTACAATTGAAAAGCAAAATAGCATAATTTCAAAATTACACGAAAACCTGACGAAAACAGAGCCGTATCGCGTTTTGCACTTGTCCGTCGTTAATTGGCTGTCATCGTCGTGAGCCGCGTCATTTCATTAGCAGCCATTGATTAATCGCCGAGTGCAATTTAAAAAGAGACGACGTCGAGGGTTTATAATTGATGTGCGAATTTAATTTGGATCGAAGTAGCCGGCCGGCGTCTGCCGAGGGAAGAAATGAAAACAAATGTGTCTTCCGCGAAAGCGAGCAATTAAAGAAGCCGTATCGGCGAGCAAAAGCGCCCGGCAAATTTATCGCTGTTTCCGCTGTTTCGCGCGATCTTCGAGCCGGCGCCTGAGTTTGCATGCTCGGTTCGGCTCGCGAGGGAGAGATTGACACAATTTATTTCGCCCGACGAAAGCGAGAAACCGTCGTGCCAGGCAGACGCTCGATATTGCTCCGCGCGACCCCTCGAGGCTACGTTTTTATTATCACCTTGGCCGCAAACGGCCGCGTATTCAGCGCGACGATCGCGCCGTCGTTAATCCGCTGTCGGAGTCACGGCGCTACGGTCACCACGGTTACGTGACACTCCGAAGACGCTCGCAGACTTCGGTGCCCCTGGGCCCACGCGCTCGTTACGTGTTCCTCGACTCTACTACGAGGCTTTTGGGAATTACCCTATTTCGACCTCCGGCCGCCCCTTTCAAACGTCGCGATAAGGTGCGCAACTTGCCGTGACGAATACGAACCTCGCTGCGTTTAGTCATAAACAATTTGAGAACGATTCGTTGTAACGGCGAACTAGAGACGATGCTTCGAAATTATGATTTTTCGTCGAGTCACTTCGAAACATTTTTGTAGCTTTTTCAATAAACTTTTTAAACGTTTTACATTTTAACGAATTTGTTCGAAACAGGGAAAATCTAATTTTATTTTCAACGTTACTACAAATGACATGCATTTTCGTTGTTTGGATTATTACCATACAAAATATTATTCATTATAATTAGTTACACTAAATAGCAGAAATGGTAAGGATAATTTTTAAGAATGTGTTTTCTTAGTAAAGGTTCCACTGGAAAACATTTGAGGAAAATTATTCTAGGCAAATATCAAATTCTAAATCTAGTTTACATGACATTACTAATTATTGTAGCAAATTACAGAAACTATGGTCAGAAATTAATGTGGGCTCACGTTTCCAAATTTTGGTAAGATATTTTTGGAACATGTTTGTGACGATATTCAGAAAACAGGTTATCAAAATAGAATGGTTCACTTAATACGCGAATCAATTTTAGATTGCGAATTTCTTGAAATTTGGTGTATAATGTGACCAAATATATTGCGAATTTTTAGAAGAAATGGTTTGAGTAATTGACTGAAACTTTGCTCATAAAATAGATAATTTTATTATAGTATTAATGATCGGAAACACTCGAAATTAATGTCAAATTCCAATCGTCGTGGTAAGTACTTCGTCAATAATGCGTCGACGTCGAAAAGTTGCCGTTTAATTCAAATTATAGCAGCTAATTTGAAATTAGCATTTAATTAATGTTAGTAGAAAATAATAGACCGAATGCATTCAAACAAATTTGGAATACTTAGTGTTCCTATTATACTGTAATTAAATGCGAATAATACTTCGTTATGCAGCCTGCTCTAGTATATTTTCTACTTTCACAAACGAAGCGTTTTGTTATTTACTATTGATTTCTGTCTCCACTTCCATCGGAATTAATTGCATTTAATATTGATTCGCAAAAAACAATTTATCGATACAAGGAAAAATTATAGTCAGACAATATTTTATATTATTGAATTTTACATTACTCGCTTTTATCAAAACAGAACTTTTTCTTTTTGAATACTACACATAATTTATTGAAGAATACATACGGCTATATCATCGATTATGTAAAAATTCATACATCGCTATTTATTAGTTACAAGATATAAATGTGGTGCATTTTCATAGTTTGTCCTGAATTTTTTTGTAAAATATTTCAGAAATATTTTCTTCCATACATGTAGACATTTTCAAATGATACACACTTTGTCATATTTTGAATTTTCATTTTTCGATGTATTTATTTTATTTTTATTCGCACGAAATAATGTAGCTATTTTTTACTACAATTTTGTGTATGAAACGAAATGTGTTCTTCCGTTGACTTTATAATTTTCAAAATTATGTCTTTAGAAAGACTTTGAGAGCATAATTATATTTGTAAATTGAAAAAAAATGCATTGCAATTAAATTATAAAATAGAGGTATTAATACTAACAATGAAAATATAATAAAATTATAAATACGATATTCTCTCTGGTTTTCTCTCTGGTTTTATGATTTTACCAAGAAGTATACATAAGATCGTTTTTAAACAAATTTTACGTCTATTTTTGATCTTCTGAAAACAACCAAATATTTGAAATCCTTTTGACTTTTTTGCATTAAAAAGCAAATAATCAATACGGTTTTTTTTTTAATACTATACGTATATTGGGATATTTAAAATATTTAGTTTATAGGCATGACCAGTAGCAATTCAATAATAAGAAATAATGCGTTTTTTGATGTAGAGTTTGATAAAAAGCAAATGTGTATTTAGAAGTGTAGTAGCAAGATGCAATATCTTCTGCACATACCTGTAGGATTGTTTGCGAAAATCAATCAGGTGATGGGTACAAGTTTTGTGCAAATATTTCAAAACGTATCGCGATGCTTGAACCTTTTTCCTATCAGTTTGAAATAAAAAACATTCTGCATTAAATAAGTCATGCTTTTATGATATAAATTTGTCGATTGTAAAATAATTAATTTTAACAACTTTAAATAAATTTTTGGCTCTCGTTGTTTCAAATTTACCATTGCTACACATTTCAAATCGAATTCGAAGAAACAAGTTTTTGTATGGTAAATTATAAATTCAAATGAATGGAAATAAAACATATAATAAAAGTATCATAACGACTTACGTGAGTTTCACGTTTTAGAGATAAAAGTTCATTACTTTGCTCTTTCAGAAAAAAGTTAACGATTTTTCGAGTCATTTCTATGATTAAGCCATAACAGTTTATCTTTATTTGTGCGTGAATAGATGCGTAGTGAAATCGCCAACAAAAAATAACAATACCTCGTTCGTTTAGACCGTTTAAACATAAAAAGTAATCATTTCTTCTTCAATGCTGTTCAAAAAAATAATTTCCTGTTTTCCACTATGTTGAAAATTGAACTATTAACTATTATTAAAATCAAATTCGCCACTGACTATACCCATTTCGATTCGGCACGACTCATTCCAATAAAATAGTCATCATCAAACGCAAATAAACGTGCCTCTGCATTTCGCACCAATGACATCCCGATAAATAAAACGTTGTCGACTTGTCAACGGGTGATCTAGTGCGAAAAATATGAGCCTGCCCGTATGAGGTCGGAACTGTGAAATAGACGAAGCAATCGATACAACAGAATTTCACGAAATGAAAGAAAAAAAAAAAAAAAAATAAATAAAAACTTTGCACTTCACGTGAAAAGAATGGTCATTTACGACTGGAGAATTGTATAAGTATGGCGAAGCAAAGATGTTTATAAAGATGTTGCTATATACAAAGTTTTACTCCTTTAAAATTGTGAAAACAATTGAATTTCAAATAATATCTGAACGGGTACAATTGCATCGTAATGAGAAATTATACTTCTTGACATTTTATCAAGTAAAAAATTTTACGTTCTGACCATCACATACACGAGAAATAGAAAATTGGGTAAAGAACAATCGCGGAAATCAAAATGAATTACATAAAAGAAAAACTACAATTGGTCGGAGAAAAGGAAAATAAATAGGAAGAAAAGATTTGAAGTGGCCCGCGTTAAAAAAGGAGCTTCTGAAAATCTCGTTTACCAACAATGTCTAACTAAAGCCGTTGACTTCGGGAAACGCGATACCGCGCGTATCGTTATGTCAATGAAATTCGCGTGCGTAAAAAGCCAAGTGCGACGCTATCAACGAAGATCTCTCCGGCTTTCTATGACTGCCTTCGTGAGTTTCAGCTTGTGAATTCCTGTTTGTTGTCAGTGCCTTGTTATTCAAATGCGAAACGAGATACAGACAGAGACGGCGCGAGGCAAATAACGGCGCGAAGGCACGTTTCGATTATAATTCGCATGGTGTGCGTTATAAATTTGGGTCACGGGAAATCCGGGAAATCCCGAGGAAGACGGAATCGTCAATAGTGGCGGAGAGGCGGGGCGGCGCGAGGTGGGTGGAAAAAAAGCAACGAAAATTTCGCGAGGCCATCGGGCGTTCTCTTGATTCGTTATGCTCGCGTGCATGTGTGCGCTCCCATTCCGATGAGTTTCAAAAGCAGCGGAAAGTCTCTCCATCTTTGCGGCTGCGACACGCTCCGGCGCATGCAATCGTACGATTTTTCGACTACGCGCGACCGAGCGTCTCGCGTCTAAGTGGAAAGTTTGGTTCGTTGTTTTTTCGCCGCCGTAATACGGAATATCAGCTTCCTCGCGAAATGACACGGTAGGTCGTTTAGTGTTTTGCGAGACAAAACGTTATGCTAAGTTGTCGCGCCGGTCGCTTTATTCAACCGACACTTTTTCCTCGCAACTTGCGCGGTTTCGAGACTGGCCGGAACAAAGTGTCGTAGGTGTCGTTGTGCCAAAGAAACAGGAATTGTCGCAAACAAAATGTCGATCTTACGGCTCGTTGCGAAATCGCCGAGCGACATCTATAATGCACGACCTACGTGACGAGCACGAACCGAATGGAAAATCAGGGACTAAATGTTGATATTGATATTCGAGGCTGAGATTCACGATGCTGATAAATAATAGAAAAGTGATGGATTGAGAAATGTGATTATGTTGTTTAAGATATGAGGAACGATTGCTTTTTGCAATGCTTAATTTTTATCGAGGTCAACAGTTTCGTGGATCAAATCGTTGACGCAGATAAATAAGAGTTTATTGGCGTGTGTATTTTTCTTCGTTTGTTCCAATCACTGTAAGAGCAGAAATAATAATCGTTCCCAACGAAACATCAGATTTAATAGTATTTAATGACATCCACTCTGATATGAAGGTTAACCCGAATCATTCAAGATCCCTCCTGGCTGATTTATGTGTTCTGAAATTCAAAATGTAATAAAAACATTAAGTTTTCTCTAACTCAACATTTAAAAACTGACAAGAACTGATAAAAAGTCAACATCAAATTTCTGAATCAGTAATAAGTATTTGTTAGATCAACAACAAATTACCACTAATTTAATAAATGTAGGCTAACACTGAAAAAATTGTGATCCCAAACACGGTTTTTTCAATGTACTTACCAGAAAAATGTTCTTTGCATTATCTAGCCAGTAAAATACCAGGTAAGTGAATAAAAGATTATTTAAACCAATATAACATACGTCGTGCAAGAATGTCGATGTGGGAGTTTAATTGAAAAAAGAGAATTTTTTTCTTACTTTTCTCAGAGATAAAAGTAACGACCATTAGGTCAGACAAAAACAGCATTTCTTTTAAATGTAGGCGTTTTACATTCTTAATCGAGATTTATAGCGGGATATTTTAATCATGAAATGCGCCCTGTCATAACACAGTGAAACACGAGGATTGTTACATTCTGACAATCCTTTAGTGTGATTGAGAGTAATATGTCATTGTAGCACAATGGCATTTAATATCATATAAATCACAAGTATTTTCTTATCTCAAGTTTACAAAATTTTTCAAACTTTTTCAAAAAGATAACTCGGTGTACAACAAGAAATTAAAAAAATTACGAATCGATATTTGTTCATACACATTTTTATATCGTTATCTCATTTTATAACTTGCACGTCTTATTATTGATTTTTAAGTTTTCAGTTTCAGTCCTTTTTGTCTATCGCAAATGACGGAATGTTAATCAAGAAGTCCTAAAATCAATCGAGCAGTAAGACTTCGTTTACTTGGAGTGCATGGACATCTGCCAAGAACAAGATGACAAGACATTTTTCTGGGGCCAAAGTCTCGTATTCCAATTCAGACAGCACTGGGATTAACAGTGCATTTACATCGGCCGTGTGGACATTGTCGTCAACTACAGCTTCGTTTTGTGGAACGTCGTTTGCCGTTAACTCTGCAACGAGCTCGTGAACAATCCGATTACATCAGCTAAAGGAATCTTCACAAACGCGACGCTGATAAGACTTTAAAAGGTTTATTTGTTTAAATTTATGATCATACAATTAAATTAAATCAATCACTTGTCAATTTCTCATTTCACAGAAATCATAATATTGAGTTTGTTTTTTTTTTAATTTACGTTCCTTAATAATTCGATCTCGTCATTTCGAGATTCATGAAATAAGACTTCAATTATTTCTAAGAAGCTTTCGATTTTAGTTAATGATCGACTTGCGATTAATAATGATTGTGATTTGATTGTGTTCAATTGAGGGTTAGCATTCACTTTCAAGATTACTTCAGCACGTTCAATTTGTATATCCTTTTTATCGTGGCACTTGACTGTCTGCCGCTTGTTCTTCGGATTTTCGGACTAAGTCATGTTTCTCACGTACCCTCTTGACTCGTTGGAGAGAACTCAAGTTTCGATTAGAAACTCGAATATCCATTTCTCCTTCTTCTAAACTACGCAAGTTGAACTTAATATCAGTAGAAATAAACGTCTTTAATCGAGCATTACAGTTCCATCTAAATACAAAATTCAATCTGTAACACAGGACAAGTTTTAACAGCAAATAACAAACAAAAGGAAACAAAATATAATATATATACATTTCTTATTTGTTTATTCATACGGAATGCAAAGACGGAGCCCCTCCTAAATTATTCCTTTCTGTATTTTTTTTATACAAAAAAATATGATTGAAAAATTGACGACATCGTGAACTGACTTCGTTTTAATTGATTTTTACTTTTTGTTTTCATTAAACGGTTTGCATTTATTCATTTTAGCCAGATACACAAATTCGAAAATACCGCATCATTTGCCCTAATAGTAGCAACCGTTTCGTCCAGCAAAAACGCGTATAAATAAATAGACAGTATTTTACCTAGCATTAGTAACTACATTCTTTCTGTCTATTTAGCAATCAGCAGCGACGACCATTTAGTTATGTTTGCTTTATTACAAAAAAGGTCGGTCGGCATTTGCGTTTGCGATGGACAGTCTAATCAATGTTAAACAATTTCTATCGCGCTACGCGTGTAAACGTCCAGATGAACGACAGTTGCAATTTAACTGGGACGAAATAAACGTTACGTGACCGTCGCAATAAAGTATTAAATGCGACACGTAGCATAGATTTATTTGCTCTCCGAGAAAGTCAAAGTTTCGTTCAATTTTTATCAAATTTCGTCTATGTCGTAAACCCCTTTTTTTGGCTTAGTCTCGAAAGAGTACACGGGTTAATTCTATAATCGAGAAGTAAGCACCTCTCTTATTCATCGCCGCAAACCTACGAACGGGAACACGAAAACTGACGTTCAAACATTTATATCTAACAGAATGTCAATCCGCTTTTGTTTGTTCTTACGTGGTAATTATTCAGCTGTTACGTGCCAACATCACATTAATTAGTTTCCGCATGGCAATCCATTCACTTCTACGTATTTTAAGTTACTCTGATATATTTATAACGTACATTTTTTCATGAAATGGTGCTGCACTTTTAGTATTGAATATAAAAACGCCTTTTTTCTTGTTGCCGCACGTCAAGGGATTTTTCTTTTTAATTTGACATTCTTTGTAAGGAACTTCTAGTGTAAAATTGACTTACTCTGGGTTGACATTTCAATTCTTTTAAACATAAACCGAGAATATTGCGAGGAGAAAATATGTTTTTGATAGTAATTTTTACAAAATTCTCTACAAAAAGAAACCAATTATATTCACGCGCAGAAAATGGAAATTTGAAACAACAAAAAGAATTTGGTTAAAATAGTTTTGTTACTTTTGACATAATATTTGGTCGATTGAAAAAACATGTTCACGTTGATTTTAAAAAATGACTTTAACCGGGGAGTGGTCGCGCATTCATTACACTTCCTTGTTTATCAACAAAAACGCCGCTCGGTTATCTTTGTTCGTCGGTCAAAAAGACCATATCGCGACCACTCCCGGGTTAATCACGAGCTTTTGTCGAATCAAGTTGACCGGAGTTTGAAATCAATAAAATCATTTTGTTATATTGACAAAATCACATCTTTTAAACGAAATGTTTCAATAGAATCGACAAAATGTCATTAGGATGATATTCATTTAAAATGAAGCATCGAATGTCATAACAATCCAACATAAAAGATGTTCAAAAATAACTATAAAATGTTCAAAAATATATATACAAAAATAACTATGTTCAAGAATAAATAATTTGTTATTGAATCATAGACTTTTTGTCGTGGAAGACCAAATTATTGTTGTCATTGTTTCAAAATTCAATATTCTATTTTGAATGTTCTTGTTTCAATAAAATTTTGTCTTTTAAATGTGGCGTGCATTTAATAAATGTCAGGTTTTTTAACTAACGCAAACGATCACGAATTGACATATTATTTGATAAAAACGCATCTATTATTAAATAAAAAGCTTTTACGATTATTTAAAAATAAAATTTCCTGTTTTGAAATTTAAGCATTACATTTTCATTTACATAGCAGTATTTGCAAAGATGTTAAAAATTTAAATATAAATGTTCCATTTCGTGTATATTGATATAAATTTGTCTCGCGTTTTTAATAGTTCATACATAAAAACATTTTTTTTATAAAGAGAAAGCCCAAAGGACCCTTTACGATGTCCCACGGATCACCACTTTGATATCAAATAACTTTTTGTCGAATCAAAATGAAGGTCGATTTGCAAGCCCTTTAAATTCGTACAGAACAAAAATGTAAGCAACGCATTTGAAGAAATGGAAAAACAGCACTTTTTCGACTCGACTTTCCATATCGCCAAAAGCATTCTCGATGTGCTATGAATTTTTCACTGATAAATATGTATAGGTATATATACGGATGTCGATTTCGCTGAAATATTCAAGATGGTTTGGAGCATGGTTTTCATCCTGCATAAAAAAGATTGACTTCGTTCACTGTCGATCAAGCTCAATAAATTTCCTGTAAAACCAATCTTAAACAAAAACATTAATTTTTTTAACTGTGTGAATTAAAGTTGTAGTACAAACACAACTTTGTACACATTTTTTACAAAAGATGCAAGCAAATTTTTACAGGGAAAGAACAAAAACGATTGATATTTTTTTATATCATTTATTTGAAAACTATTCCTAAAAAGAACGTGAAAATTCATCGTGGGTTGAAAAGAGACATGTTGAATTATAGCTGACGAAGAGTTGAATAAGTTTCAAATATCAAGTCAAATCAACAATGGTTGTTCGAAGTTGAATTGGGATTGGTAGTCAGATGATTAATATTGAGTCAAGGTTCAATGTTGAAATGTTAATTCAACTGAAAAGCATTGCTTATTCCGTTAGTATATTAAAGTCGATTACCGTAGCGTTTACAATGTTCAATAAATTAATTCCCTAAAGATTAATATATCAAAGCTATAAAACTTGAAAATACGCGGAGATACTGTTCGTTGGGTGCACACGAGGCTTATTGTATGAATGCACGTAACTAATTTACACGAATATTATAACTTACAAATTAAAATGTTAACATATCAGCAATTTTTATAAAATGCCTCAATGCTGGCTCATACTTTGTCAAACGTTACTGTTGGCTCAATGCCAATTGCGAACGATGCATCAGAAAATTTTTTTCTTTATGCATTTCAAAATTTAAAAATTAAAAAAATTAAACCTCGAAATTTGTCAAATTCAAATACATGCATTAATTCAAATATTGGATAATTGCGTGTATTCTTTTTGAAGTACCTCTATTATGTTTTATTATCTTTAACTTAAAGTTACTGCAATGAGAAATTATTTAAAAACAGCTTTATTTTTATTAGATTACACTTTGTAAGTTCATTAGTTTATCAATTTTTACATTTTCAATTAAATATGTCTCACATTAGTAGTATATTTTACGTTCAGTCAGACATTTATCGTTCTTTGGGCTGAGAGAAGTCATTCATATAAATAAGCAACTAAAAAATATCACACAGATGTAAAGATCTTTTGATATGAATTTTTCATTACAGATATAAATACTTCTACGAAATATTAAATAGTTCATAGGTTTAATAAATTCATGAAACAAACGCAACTTAAATTTTGAAATACAGAAACGATATTTTAAATTCACATTCATGTTAATTTTACATACACACATATGATATATATATCTAAAATATTTTATCATAGAACAAGGCCGCCTTCTGTTCGCAACTCCAATACTATGCGCCGAAATATGCATGTATTAATGCAATAGCATAAATGTTTTGCATTGTAACAAATATTTTGACGCATACATTGTATCTTACACAATACTCAACTTAACTTTGTTTTGCTTTCACACATCAGATTTCATTAAAGTTACAACGCATCGCGAAACGAGAATACAGATATCTTTTAATGTTAATAATTAATTTAAGCAGCCAGAGTTTCAACGAAACTCGATTTTTCGACTGCATTTCGACTTGAATTATAAGTCGTCATTTATTAACAAGTTGGTACCGAAAACTCCTTTTTTTTTGTTTGTTTGTTCAACAAAATTGACTTAACTTATTAAACAAATTTTAACTGAATCGACGATGCAAAAAACGCCACAATGTTAGCGTACGATGATGTCAAACCGAATTTATTTCTCTTATTTTTGCAACTTGAATGATTTCGAATTAAATGCAATGAATTCGGTAATTCCTGATTCAAAAGACCGATACTTTTTTCCTCAATAAAATTAAATATTACGCGACGAAGGAACGGTCAACGGTGGAAGCTCAGCTGATCATTTATTTCGCTGCGACTAAATATTGACGGTGCTCTCAGTTGTTTAAACATATGCGTTACGTCAAACACGCGTTTCCAGCGATCTCGGTGAAATTTCCGGCGCCGTCGTTGGCATGGCAGAAATGAGTGGAATATTCCTATGCGATTTCCCGCTACCCCGCTGTTTATTGCACCTTGCCTTTCGCGAGTCACGGTTCGCTTCTGTCACGGGAACTGTGTCAACGATACTCATCTTAATGCCCGTTGAACCGGCAATGTGAGAGTTCCGACCTGGCTACCGTTGCCGCGCTGCGACTTAGCCTAATGAAAACGTGCTCGAATGTGAATCGCTGGCAAAAAAGTGCCAGTGTCAGTGAGTGCTTTACGAGAGCGAGACGAACAGCGAGAAATCTTTTCCTCGCGAGGTAAAAAAGGGCGGAAATAAAAAACGGGAGAAAGACGGTAAGGGTATGAGAAAGAGGAGCAACACCACGGAAGTGACGAGGGAATTTAAAAGAGGGTGAAAAAACGATCGGTGTGGGATAGAAATTTCGACTTAATTGTACTGAAGCTTTGGCCATCTTTGACGAAATTGATACTGTTATGATTATGTCCACGGTGCAATTCATCTGCCTACATACAATAGGCTAGCACTTTTACGTTCGTTTTCATTAAAATTTTAACAGCCACAAACAAAGCTGGCGAGTTTGTTATTCGCTTTTCGTTAAATTTCAAGCGCGCATGGTGAAAACAAGCGTTTTTAGTTAACTCGCTGGTGCTTTTTTCAATGCTTTTCTGGTTGATTAATTTAATTTATTGCTTTTAATTTCGTTTGATGTCTGATATTAATCGAGTTTACCGAAATCCCACTTTGGCGCGCTTGTTTATTTTGATTGACGTGTCACAATTTGATGATTTCTAATTTGCCGTGGTAATTCGGCAAGAATTCAATTTGGAATATAGCGAGTTTGCGGAGAAATGATTTAAAAAAAAGTGCTCTCACTTGTATGTGAGAGTACACAAGTGGAACTTCATTAGAAAGCTTTAATCCAAGAAGTATTGCTTTCTTTTGGAACAAAAGCAACTTTACTAATGAACGTCGCCCGCTTTTTTTAATTATCTGTAAAATATAATGAACAGACAGAGAGAAATTAATTTTACATACTTAATTTTCAGTTATTATACTTCCACATCGTTCTTCCTTGGATTAATAAACACTGTTCCAGATTAGCGAAAAACTGTTTGATTTTCACTTACGTAAATTGCAGAAATTTAATACAAAGTTGAGTTTACTGAACTGTAGTACACAATATAAAATATGAAATTCCATTAACTCTAAAAGTCGTGGATGGAAGCGATGAAAATCTAACAACGCTTTATTTGCAATCATATTTTCAACAAAATTATTTCTCTTACTCAGCTTTGTTTCGTATTTGTAGCCCTGGAAAATCGAAAACATAATATTATGGTGTGACCATATAAATTTTTGTTTGATAATTCTATAAAGTTCATTATAATGAGTTGAACATAAATAAAAGTCACGAACTAACAAAATAGTTCACTACTTTCTTGTTTCTGAGCTCTTCATATGCATTATCGAATAGTAATCGAATAGTCTGAGTGTAAAGTATGTCATATTTCGTTAAAAGTTTATTTTAACTCGGGAACTGTTACCAAACAGAGCTTTTCGCAAACACAACATTTATCGTCGGACTTCACTGTTGAACTTCAAGCATGTTAAAATAAGTCCGAGCTTTATGAAATTTATTTGCATTTGTCAGAAAATGATAGCAACACTCAATATCACGTACATTTTAAAGTGGTTTTTTTTAACTCGTAGACTTCTCACTCATAGATTCTCTCTTACATTTTGCTTCAAATAAAAACATTGTATCAATGTTTATTTTTATATTTAATTTTTTTTTATCTTCTTTACATTATGCTCGATAACAATTCTAAAAGTGCAGCTTGACCACAAACAATTTTGCTTTTTGCAAAATTAAAATTGCATATCATCAAATTAAATTTATCTTGAACAGTTGAAGCGGACGAGCGTGTAATTTACAATATTTTACCAGTTAAAAAGCCAGAAAATAAAACGTTAAATATGGTTTGCCGTTTATACAATCCGAAAGATAAAACGTTAAATCGCATTTAATTACAACTTTAGACGCGCCATGACAAATTTTAACCGCACTGGCAGTATGATTAAACAAAACCGTTAAATAAACTGATACCCCAGAGATATCACGTGGGTATAACATTACAGCGATACCAAATACATTTCAAATTAGGCGTCGGGTGTAACGCGACGCATACCTGCCATTTTTCCACGATATCGTTGTTCCACGATCACGAAATACACGCTCGCTTGATACGTCAACGCATTCAAAATCTAGGCTCGGTCCATTCCAATCTATTAACGTCGCGCATTACGGCGCGTAATTTCCCACGGCGCTTCCGTTTTATTGCCATTAATTTTTCGTTCTCAACAACGTTCTCCGAATTCCACTCAATCGCCGTATTTTCATTTCAGAAATCACTTCCGGCTCCGGAGCAATTATTTTAAATTTCCTGGAAAACGCATTGCCAACACATGTCGCGCCAATATCGAGCGAAACACCACCTAACCCGCTACGTATTAATTAAGCCCCGTCGAAATTAGCGCGAAGCGCCTAGCTTTTCAAGCGGCAAACGTAAATTGTAGTTTTGCACGCGCGCGTCCAAGTTGGAGAGACGCGGCGCATCCGCGAAAACGTGCCTCCTTCCAAGACGTGTTTTCGATTCCAAGTAAGAATGCCTTCGGATTGCATTGAAAATAGATTATCCGATTCACTTGGGGACAACAAACAATGTAAGTTTTATTAGGTAGACCCGGGGGCGGTGGGGTCGCTGGGTACCCCAGGGTCTGCTTACGCCTTGAAAAATTCATATATTTCCAATCGCTCTCTCGCTCGATTTATACGCACACATGGATGGTATGCGTTTGCATATATCGATTTAAAATTTTAATGAAGATCATTCTTGCCAGACCGCGGCGTCGGCTCGCACTTGCCGTAAAGCCCATTTATTCGAGCAAGTGCACCGCGTCGCTGATAACCAGCGCGCGTTATCCCAATGAATATAAATTTAATTGTACTGCTTGGTCCTATATTATCTTCGCACGAATGGTCGAATAAACGTGGATACTCATCGCAAAAAAAAAGAAAAAGAATAAAGTAAAAAACATCGCGAAATTTATATGACCGAAGATTTTACTAATTGTTAAACTTTGCTTTTCCTTGTGGCTTGACGAATTTTTCGCGGAACATTTTGTGAATTAATTTTCGGGTCGTTTCGCCATTTGATCACCCTACTGGATTTCTCGATTGCACGATATAAAGGATTATGTCTTTTTCGTCGAACCACAACATTCTCCGATGGCGCATTATCATGCCGCCATTGCCCGTCCGAGGCTTTCACCGCGCGATACAGAATTATTTCGTGTTCCCGAAATTACGTGATTTTGGTAGAATTATTAATGGGGTTATTCATAATGACCTCGGTTTCGGTTCTGCGCCGGTGGTATATAAATTTAATTGCTTGATATGAAGTTATATTGCACAAGTCAACGTGATTCTTTGCATAGCAAATTTCCCACGGAAAATAATCAAGGGAAAAATCAACACTGCGCAGATTTTCATTTGAAGATTACGGTTATTGGTAATAATAAAGCATAATACACATACGTAACTTGAGTACGCGAAATAAAAATGTTCAACTACTGGAAACGTTCGTGCCGCACATTCGTAAATTCGCAATGGCTATGTTCTTAAAAATGTCGTCGTTATATCTATATAATAATTCTTAACGGCCTTACGTTTGATGAAAATTAAACCACTTCCTTTATCTCGACTCAGGTTTATAAAAAACTTAATTCAAACTAAGATAATCAGTTTCAATGTCAGTAATGGCTTTTAATCACGCAGTAGTCTGCGACACCTACACTCGGAACTTTGCATAAAATTACACACTATTTTAACATGCAAATAGTAATAACATTACATCTAAAATATCAATTTACGCGGCATATGTGATTACGTATAAATTATGTTGCTTTCAAATACGGATTTGCAAATTTGAGTCGAACGAAAGTTCCGGACAGGTTACATCTAGTATAATCGCACGGGGTAAAACACCGCGTTACCGTGTAAACGGTTTTTAATATGCAATTTTACGACGCCCATATAAAGCTTGATTAACGTATTTTTATTAATCGTAAACTTTGGCCATTATCGTGTAAGTGCGTCGATTGAAGTGAAGAACGGAGCGTTGTACATCAAAAAAGCTTAACGACTTCACGTGTATCCAGTTAATTCATTTAAACCATTTAAGCAGCTCTAAATCAATTGACGGAAAAAGCTGGTCTTGAAATATAACTTGTTGCGGTTCACTAACACGTCGCTTTCAAAATGAAATACGATATTTTCGTTCACGTCGCTGCGAACGGCAAATAAATTGACAGGAATGTCGTAAAGCGCGAAAGGTACTCGTGAGAACGCCATGAGAACGACAGCCGGGACAATTCGCATCGATTTTGTTAATTGCCACGTGAATAATGCATTTGGCTGGCCTATGCATTTTGGCTGATATCTGCCACCTTCCGTTGCGATTCGGCCGTCATAAACGGCATCGCCAGTTGCTGCCATATTGTGCCGTGAGACAATGCTTGCATTGAGCGAGCCAAAGAATCAAATCTCGAAAGGTTTTAACAAATTTCGGCAAACAATATGCAGCGATTCCGGCGACGCGATTCCATTTAGAGAAATGTTTTTGCGCGCGCGAACTCCAACTACTGAAAATAATGTCAAAGCACTTTTGCACTCACGGACAGACTTCCTCCGTTCTTCTATTAATATTGCGATAAAATAATAAGGAATCCTCTGAGATCTGAGGAAATTAGTTCAGTAAAGTGGCGCGGTGATTTCTTAAACGACGTTTGCGAACAAAATGTTTGTCCAAAGTGATTTTCTTTTACTTGAGAATCGCTGTCCGAAATTGAATCGATTTTCGCCAAATTGTTTAATCTAATTAAACATAAATTTATATTTTTTAAAAGCTAAAACAAATGAGATAGAGGTATTGATAAAAGTGAGTCAATATATGGCACATTGTCGGTTGATGTAACCTGATTCATCTTTGTGTAACAAATTTTGATTTATGATCGTAAAAAGCAGAGGGCCGGACAATCGAATTACAATTGAATGAAATAGCGCGGTTGACGCTCGGTAGGTCATAAAGAATTAAAGGGATTCAACGCATTCATTATGTCAATAAAATGGTGCGGGAAAGGGCGCAACAAAAGTCACGTTTAATCGAACCGCGACACGGTAAAAAATAATACTTTTTTCATTTTCATTGTGATATTCGTTCACCAGCGCGTGACACTCGGCGGTGACCAGACAAATTTGTATGCCGAAGTTTTCTCTGAAATCGAATTACAAGCCAAAAAAAGGAACACGTCAACAGTTGTGAGCGCGATTCAAACGCGTCATACGCGCGCACTATAAATATTAAACAAACACGACTTGTTGATTATCATCGAGTGCACACGGATCCTCGGGTTAAACTGAAATTCGTATTCCGGTTCTCTCCATCTAAATCTTCTTACGATGCTTGTTTTAAAAGTTAACATCAATAACTGAAAATGCACTTTATACATCAAATGAAATCAGAAATGTTTCTCAAGCCATAAGTTGGATTTTTTATCTCGTTTTAAATTTTGATTAATGTCATTTATTAATGTCGAGCAAAATATAAAATTGTGCCAATTACAATATCAGCAGGTCGTTATTTTTTCATCATAAAATTTATTGACTTTCTGTCAGAATAATTGTTAACTTTCTTACATATAATTACTTACTAAACAATAAATTGTCGGTGTGCAAGTTTTATACAACATTTCCAACGTGTATTCACGCCTGCGTACGTGTTAACATGTGTGCAGGCGTTTAAGAAATATTGACAAGAAAATATATAGATATTATATGATAAAATGTGAAGAACGAAAAAATGAATGTTTTGGTTTTATATCGTTCAACATTAATTGAACAACAAAACTCATTTAATTTCTCCCAGGCTTATTGGCACCAAACTTCTCACGCTCGCAACAAAGTCTTATCAGTAGGCACGGAAAAATACACCGATGATGGAACGCGCGATGCATAATTGATGCGTATCTGTGACGTATAAACAGATGCAATTTGCACGAGGCCGATAACTGCCTCTTTCCTAATTTGTCCAACACATTAATCAACACTCGAGTTTCTGTTCGGAATCGCGCTAGATAAAGAGCGAATTACCTGATGACGGAAGCAATAAGTTAAATCTACGTGTCGTCGATAATGTACCCCATTACCAGTCGTTGAGTAACATGC
>JABFOV010002050.1:0-21612 GCA_022817685.1 Aradophagus sp. ZL-2020 | reverse complement strand
GGTTTGTACGAGAGGATCGTTGAATGGCGCAATAAAAATGGCGATAGGATTTAAACGAAGCCTACATAGGCCAACTTTATGTTCTCGGTCACATTACCTCGTTCCCCCGTGCGAGATTTCCACGCTTGATCAAGAGGCTTTAATTCGCGTTTAATTTCAAATGTCACACCTCGCGTACCGTTCCTTCGCTCGTTACAGTTGTTATCTGATGATGTTGAATTTCGAGTAAATCTACCGACGATTTTTCTATTAATAACGGTCGGTAATTTGATCGAGTGCCGATACCTTATCGAGATGTCGAGCCGTGCAAATGAGAAGCCCAGCCTCTTCGGCTGGAACCGCGCGCAAGCGAACGGAGGCGAAAAAGTGCATGACGCTTGACCACGTGTAGCCATTAGTTTGCGGCGTTTTCTTACAAATGGCTACCAGATCGTCGATAAATCATATTGAGTAATGCTGGCGACGTTGACCGAGCAAGGTGTCGACACGCGCGTACTGCTTCCCGCACACAATGGCAAATAAATATCAGCCGGAACCTATTAATAGACGCGAGCATGACGCGGGACATTCTGTTGCGCATGGTGCGACGTAAGCGCGTAACAACGCACATCCGAAACACTTTCTCGTCAACGGCGTCGACCGGGGCGCCGTGCTTGTTGACGCGCCGCGGACAAACACTTTGGCGCAATCGGTAAGACTAAAACCGGCCTGCGCTAACCCGTCATCAATCTTATCATCCGATTAATGCTAACGCGTCTATCTCGCTCGATCGAAATTTGATTCATCGCTCGTACACACGGAAACCTCGACCCGCCGTTTCGTCCGGCTGACATCACCGACGACAGTTACCGCCCGCGGTGAAGACTAATGTTCTGTTTAGAGTATAATGAACGATAAATTGTATCATTACAAAAATCAGCAACACAAATTTATAACTTATACAAGGGACGACGGTGATCTCTTTTCACGAACGAATTAGCTGTATTTTTACAATTGTCAATTTACTTGCGTCAAAAACACCGTGGCGAACACTGACTATCGAAAAATTTGTGTTCCAAAAATATTAATAATTTGCATGCACTTTCTCCCCGGTTGATTGTCATCAGTGTTGATAAAGAAATGCGCTTCCGGCGTGGAAACTCTGACAGTTGAAGAATGAAAGAAGCGCTCGAACAAATGCTTTTCGTCACGATTCTTAGAGATGACAAATAAGAGAAGACTGTGACCGGATACCGGAGATCCTTGGCACCGGCTTGCATCGGAAAACGCACAGGTTCACCTTGGACGCAGCTTCGAGTGCGAAAAAAGCGCACCACGTCGTCTTCGTCGTCAATTTTCTGTGTTTCTATGTTCGATGATCCTATTGCAGTTGAATCTTAATACCTGGTAATTTCGCGGTTAGGCAAAGTTGATTCTTAGACAGTAGAAACAATAATTTTGCGATATCCATTTGATGTCACATTTCCCTGGTTATATCGTTAACAAAAATTGAAGACTTGTTTGTTTAATCTAAGTATCCGCATGGCTGTTAACGTTTTTTATCTGTAGTTTTTTAGCAAGTCTATCCCTTGAAAATATTGTAATAAAATGTTGTTAAAGAAAACATATTCAATCAGTTGAAATCATACAATTATACTTACATAACAATAATACGTAAATTATTTATTCACAAACGTTACATTTGTAATTATCGTTTGATATTTTCTGGAACCAATATAACAGAAAAACATTACATCCGGTTTCTTCACGCGGAAGTTGTATTTCAATTTCCATATCGTTACTGTTGTCAGATTCGTTTGACTCATAAACGTTCCTTTAAATAGCAATTGAAAGCTAAGCGATTGGACAACGGCGACTAAGCTTTTACAACCGACCCAAGGAAACACATTTTCTGTTGATCAGTAAACTCCGCTTAGCAAGTAAATATATTCATTTCTTAGTCGTTGCTGCCGACAAACATTACAGCCGTGGAAAGTGAGCGTTTTCTAATGCGTGACCAAAGATGGTAAATACTACCAATTAAAGGCTCCGGATTTAGCACCTCCCGTACGTTTTCGCTTAATTTGATCGTTGCCAAGCGTCGTGTCTCCTGTAACTCAGTAGAGATCGCTTTTCTCGTGCGCTCTTAACGACCATTGTGTTTTTATTCGCGACACTCGCGACGCGACCAGAGAAATATCGAAAGGCGAACAACAGGTAGTCGGTGAGCCACGTGAAAGTACGTGTCTCGGGCGTGGTTTCAGACAAAAGTCGCGTGTTCTTTGAGAAATAATAACCGTAAGCCGCGCAGTACGAGGCTTACAAGTGCTGATTGAATTTTAATTAATTTCTTAAACAATTTTATTTTGGAAAAAATGCTATTTGTCAACATTTTCTAACACGAGAGCATAGCTAGTGGGAAAATATTTGATTTTTTTTTTTTATAAAAATAAAAGTTTTGTTGATAAAGAGGTAATATACTATATAAATAATCAGTTTCTTCACAAACATTATTTTATCACATGGGCCTCTCCATAATTGGAATCAATTGCAAAATCAGTCGCGGTTGGGTACCATTTTTCCCATCGTTTCATCACAAGCATCACACCCGGCGCCCCTGTAATAATGATCTCGCGTGGGTTTCACATATTCTATCGTGTCATGCACAACACAGACCGTCATCCGCGTCTAATCTTTAATCTCGATACTCCGTTTCCCGTGGACGTCGTGCATTCAAATATTCAGGCAGATGATTTTCAATAACCGCGGGATAAGCGCCGTGAGAACAAATCATTATACACTGGGTAACGGACACGCGCAATGTCCAGCATATAATCAATTTGATTTTTTCGTAACTTGGTGTTATTTCGGCGACTAAAATGTTTTCTTTTTTCTGTTTTATAGGAGGAGATTGGTGAGCTTATAGAATCCGTGCCCTCAACCCCGCTCCATTTTATTGAGAAGCCAAAGATCCCGCAGAACAACAAAATCAAAGGATCCGCCTTAAAGGAGCAACTTTTGCTGAAGCCGCCATCAAAAGACAGCGGTCCGCCTAGACGTCAGAATGGCGGCTTCGAGCGTGACTATAACGACTGGTCCGAGTCGATTCTCGCTGAATTCAACACTATCATTGCCAAAGAGATTAGAGACTTGACGTGCGCAACATTCGATCGAAATCGAAACATTGCTCGGAACGACGGACACGTAAATTATAAAGATTTACTGAACGAGTTCGGATTAACTGATAGTGGCGAATCCGAGGATGACTCCAGTGAAGGCCGCACTTTGTCTAATTAC
The DNA here is from genome assembly GCA_022817685.1 of Aradophagus sp. ZL-2020. Lineage (NCBI taxonomy): Eukaryota > Metazoa > Arthropoda > Insecta > Hymenoptera > Scelionidae > Aradophagus > Aradophagus sp. ZL-2020. Next base: position 18,336 of record JABFOV010002050.1, on the reverse strand, counting down.
GATATTGAGTGCGAAAATGGCGGAGAAAAATTGTTGCGGCAAAAACGACGTCTAAGCGGAAGCTTGCCGGAAAATTTGGAAGACGTGTTATTTGGCTACCGGAAAGATGAGGATAATGAGAGGCCTATTATGAGTCCCAAATCTGCTAAGGATTTATTGCTCAACAAGTGCAACAGCTCCAGTCTGCCGAATGACTTCAGCTTGTTCCAGACAACAAATTCGAAGACGAAACCAAAGAATAGAATAATGAACGGTGAAATTCCGCCAACGACGAGACTGCCGCCAAGGCAGACGGACAGGAAGATGAGTTTGCCTCTGAGTCCGATGGTAAATCAAAAGCGAAGACGATTCAATCATATAATGATGCAGAAATTAAAACGAGAAAATAATGGAGCGGAACCGGATTGTGACGACTACTGCTCGGTAATGAACTGTCATAATGAGATCATCAGATCCAAGTCATTGGAGTGCAATGGACCCAGGTCGGCACCGGTTACTCCTACAGAAGAGAAAAAAACGCCGTTCTCGCGGATTATGCGTAAGAAACATGTTCCTGTTTGCAACGATATGACGAATGACGCTGTTTTAGTTAGAGTTTCCTCTCTACCAGACCAAGATATGTTGAAGGCCAGTAACGAACGACTGTCAACTGAGAAAAAGTGTCACTTATTTAGAGATAATTTCATGAAGAAGAGATCGGTGTCACCGTTGACTTTGCGGTCAAATATTACGGCGAAGAGGCTGTCTGAGTCTGATAAAGATATTGGACAAATTAGTCCGGTTGAAGCAAAGAAATTTCATATGGGCAGGTCAGCCGTTAATGACGTTGGAGTAAACTGTGACTTTATTAATAATCGGTCATGGTCACGTAACAGTGATTCTGGGAAGCATGACAAAGTTGGCAATGGGATGCTCAAGATCTTTGGTGGTGACCATGATCATGGCACTAAATCTGTTTCGGTGAGTCACAGGTGGAAAATATTGTTGTCAACTGGTCTGGCAAAGGTTGCAGACTTCTGGAGTCTGGCAAGGGTATGGCATACGACTGGCAGACATCCGGCTCGCGCGCATAATCCAGACCAGCTGGCACTAATTTCTTTAACGCAGGGTTAAATTTAGACACAGTTTTCATTTTATTTTCTTAATTTTTGTCTTTTGTTACAGTTTATAATTTTTGATTATCTGATTCCTTATAATTGTTAGAAAATTTACTGTTTACATTCAGTTGATAAGAGTTGAATGATATGTCACGGAAGATTTGTTTTTCTCAACAGTTACCAGTGTCTTTACAGTCACTACTATCTAGGATACGAAGTGGCTCTGGATCTTGTTGTCCCAGCAGTCCTCCGATGGACTCGGTAACTTGTTCCGACATAGCTACCCAAACTTCGCCAGCGATTTCACGTAGCAGCAGTTTCACTTGGATTAGCGACTGTGAATTTCCACAAGGTGAAATGTTTTCTTAGCATTCACAATAATTAGTTTATTCGAACTTTTAAATTTATAATATTTTGATTTGTAAATTATTAGATTTGCACGTGGATAATGGTTCACTACAAGGTGATGGAACCATAGACCATTTATCTCCTCAGGGTACTGTAGATGATGATAACAGATCATCTTCATCTTCGCAAGACTTACTACAAAGTGTGGACGAGATTTCTTCCGGTAGCATGTCTCCTGACACAATCGACCGTACTTCGCCCCTGGAGAGTGGCATTGGCACAGCAAGTCCACCTCGAAGCACAGAACGACGGTCAAGTAAAAGTACGGAAATAAATGTTCTTAATTTTTATGTATTCATTATTATGTTTGTAAATTGTTTTTACGAAATGTATATAAAATCCTACTATAAGATTCATTATCAATTAATCATTAATGACATAGTAACACCAGTGCCGAACAAATGTCACCGAAAAGAAACTTGGGAAAAAATTCGACGTCGACCTTCAAAACTGGGCTCTCGCGTTGAAAATAATCCTCTGGATGTTTGGGTCAAAAGGGAGAGTGTCTATACACAAACTAAAGTTAGCTGCGATCATTATTTTCAAGATGCAGTAGACAGTAGTAGCGGGCTTGACGATTCTTTGCCGCGAATAAAAGCTCCCAGACCAAGTAATTTAACTTTAGGTGGGTAACGATTCCTTTAACTCAGTAACAATAAAGTATATATTAAGTATAATGTTAGTCTCTAGTAAATTAATTTTACCGGGCATAATGCTTTCATAATGATGCAATTTCTTTTATTATGTACAGAATTTGCATTATATAAATCAATCACTCATTTTTATTTTCAGGGCTTAGTCAAGCAGCCAGTAGTTCGCTGAGCTCAGGTGAACTTTTGGATACACCACCTCGAGCACCTTCCTCGCCATCTGCCGCTAGCTTGCAGTTGAAGTCAGAACCTCTGACGGTGGAGCTCACTGGGAAAAGCAACAGCGCTCCCCTCTTGGAGAACAACAATTCCGAAAAGACGGCGATTCCGACAGTGGTAAGCGAATTTTTGTTAACCGTATCACATAACGTTCTGGTATATCAAAAGCACGTGATTCCAAATGTTCGCGTTGTATCGGTTCTGGCATTAATCACGGGCCACAAAAAGCCTGTATGGCATTCAGTATCAAGATTATCTCTTGTTGATACTCTTTCGACTATGAGCGTATCCATTCGTTCCTGGTTGATCCACCGCATCTACGCTTATGGGAAACCATTAGTCACTACCCACGTAAAGCGTGTACGACATTGGCGAGTGTAGCGCATACGCTGACATTCGTTTTTCACGCGAATGATCAAAAGCTGACTGTCGACAGGCCCAAAGCGTTATTGTGTTTTGCAAATTGATCGATGCAATGCCTAAAAATTGTACCCCTTATTATAATGAGCACCACTGATAAATTGAACGGAAATAACAGAAAGGAAAAGTATTCGTGGGAATTGTAAACGTTATAACATTGAATAAAAGCATCATTTTAACGAGGCTTTCCGCTGATTTATCAAATTCCCATCAAAATCTATGTAATTTGACGAATAAATTCACGCGTAATTCAGTGTAATTGAATGATGAATCTTCGGACGTTTAAATTTTTTTCCACTGTTGTACGCCGAAAAATCAGTTTGTTAATTGCAAATTAACGTGGACTAGAATTTCAAAGCTTCAGGTTGATCGCCGTTCGACAAATGGCTTGGCATATTCTATGCAGACATTTTTTCTGTCGTGCACAGTGTTAATTTTATCAAAATATTGTCACAATCCAGCGGACGTGAAAATCTCAAAACCTGTTTAGTCGTGGCAAAACAGTAAAAAATGCCAGCCGAATGAAAGGCGGCGCGATGAAGCAAAGCTTATTAAAATCTTTGCGGGATTTGCGGTGCGACTTGGACCGTGAAAACGGTCGAGTGAAATTATCAATGGAGTGTCAGTGCGGACGCAGGCCGTCCGTTTTGCAGTTGACCAGGCCTCGCTCAGGTGGGGCGCGTGTGTTAGTGAGCGGCATCAATCTTGCGCGTATTCGTGAACGATCAAAGCAAATGATCCAGTGAGCCGTGGTGCGCGTTAGTCGGATGATAGCTTTCAACCCTCGAATAACCACCCTATGAATAAAGGAAGGCTCAGGTGCAAAGTCTCGACAAGACAAGGCAAAATATAACGTTCCGACTGAATTTCTTCATTCAATCATTTAATCGACGTTTATTTATTCATAGATTTTGCCATTTTGCTGTCCTTTCGGCAAAAGCTAATGCTTTTACCTTCTCTGAGCTTCTCTGACCTAGCTGACAAAAGTTGAGCTATTCGCGAGTTAATAACCATAGTACTATCTGTGCTACGAGCACTATTTATTGTCTTGATTCTAGAAGTCCGTAATTTGTACAGATATTTCTCAGTGTAATATAAAGAGGATAATTACAGTCTTACGAGATACTCGAACCTGCACTTGTGATTAATCATAATTTGATTCATGCCTTCACTCATTATCTTGACTTTTTACCGCCCATTTTTAAACGTTGACCTAATCCCATATAACCAAAAACAATCCAAACGATGTATAATGCAATTTGACGTGTTGCACTCTGAGGTGAATTCGTACGCGTGTCAACACCTAATCAATGCGTCAATAAAAATCCAGCTTTATCGGTGTGCGATCGAGATTTATATTTACACGACTTGTGCCAAACGCGTAATATTTTCAACGATCGGTGTCGTATTAACGCCGAGATTAAGATCTTATCGTTTAAAATTTTTACAATTATAGCGTTATCGGTTGGTTTTACATTTCTAATGGAGATAGTATTGTGAATTTATTGAATTAGTCGTGAGCTGCGGTCGAACGCAATTGATTTATCTTACGCTCACAATCATTACTGTTTATTACGACGAGCATTGTAAAGTTATTGTTGCGCGAAATAAAAAGCCTCTGTTGTAAGATGATTAATTATTATTCTTTATTTGTTGCAGCATCTACAGCAGCTGAGATCTCAATCGGAACGACAATTATCAGGTAATTTTTTTACAAATTGCTACACGAGGATACTGATCGTGAGTGGAAAGAACGTTTTTTTTTTCTTTCCGCATCGAGTATTAGTTGTATGCGCATTTTAAGTATCAGTTGGAAGGCCATTATTTTTAAATGTCAAACTAGGCGAAGTAAAATGAAAAACGTTGCATAATTTGCGCCTCAAGATGACTCTACAGTTGAGTGCGATTAATGGCAATTAATTTGGTCGTTAATTACGTTTTAATTCGGTTCATAAAGAGTATAAGCGTGTGAAGAATGAAAAGTCGTAGTAAACGAGCAAGAACAAGCATCGCGAATACATGTCGACTCAAGTGTTGTCGACGAATACGCGTGGGCGGTTGTCAACGAGATTTTACGATCTTTCGACAAGCACCACACGTGACACGACACTGTCTTTCGAAGCGTTTTCTCGCATGTTTGCCGAGATGAGCCGGGAGATGTACCGCGCGGGCCTTTTTTTGTGATTACGTCAAGTGGCGCTCTACTTGAGGAACATAATCACGATTATGGAAATGAACACGGCACCGCTTCCCACCTTATTTATGGATACCGGGCTTGCGTACATGCGTTTCTGATAGAAACACGATACGGAAAGTTGTAACGCAATCACCGGATTTATTATAAAATAATTGTTGATCGTTCAATCGGAATGGTTACTGAATTGGGAGATTAATTACTGACGATCGTCAGATTCAGATACCGTACTATTTTTAACGGTACAAACATGCTCAGGCTATATTTTCATCTTTTCGCACTTTTATTTCCAAACAATTTTTATCGGTCCCTGCATTTTAACGTGACTGCGTTTATTTTTATACATCTTCTGCTACACGAATGAGCGGCTTACGACTATGTTCGGTGCGAATAAAAATGTGCAAAACCGTGTCCTCATGGCATACTAATATTTAAATGAAAAGATACTCAAAATACTTCAATAAAATTAATTATCAATTCAATCAGTAGACAACGCTTAATTAATTAAAACAACTTTCGTAAAAATTAGTACGTACTCAGTCAATAATAAATATTTAATGATTAATAATTATTTCATACATTTACAAACATTAAGCGCTTTATAAACAAAAAGCCGCAAAAATTGGATAAAATTGGTGTTCGGTTCAAAGCAAGTTTCATCTCAATTTAGTTGTCAACGATAGTAGGAATGCAGTTTATGCCCAAATACAACGCTGTCGCGTTTGTCTTGCGACAGTCTGAAATGCAATCGCGCGTTGTACACGGAAAAATATACGCGACCAAATTACACCGAAAGGTCATAACTTCTTGGTCCGTTCTTAACATTCTCGTTGCGTGAAAGTTTTCAATCTGTACTTTAAAGTAATTTTCTTCATTACATCTATGCTTTATGCATTAGAGAAAACGTTTTTTCGCGACGATGCATCACCTTGTTGTTTATTCTTTTATGACCCGATCACTCAACAAAAATCTCGTAATACTTGACTTTCCAAAAAAAGTAATAAGTGAAATCATTCGGAGCCTATTGTTTGAAATGCATGACAATTGTCATTATTATGTCATTCTAATTATTATGTCATTGTAATTATTAATAATTCAATTTTAATTTACTTTTATGCACGCCCGACCTTCTGACAAATAATGAAACTCTCGTTTCAGACGCAAAACATTTACCTTTCCCTATTAATCTGATAACGTAGTTCTTTGAAGATCTTGAGATTCGATATGAAATTTCGCGAAAACAAATGCACCATAGAGATCTTACTACGCAATGCTTTATGGTTTCGTCATATTTAATGAAAATAATTCTTTTAACTACAAATTAACACGTTGATTATAATTACGGAACATAACCGTATTTTCCTTGAAAATTATAATAGAAACATTGAAGCCGTAATGAAAACATTACAGTTCGATAAAAATGTGTCTAGTTATTTTGAATTGTTAAGAAATGCAAATTTCGAGTAAAAACTAAACGTGCTGTTCTGCATTCGAATCGCTGCTGCCCTCACTTTTTGCCAAAGAACCAAGATACGCGGAATTCACAAAACTGCCTTGTTTGGTACAAGACGTTCTCATTGAATTTTTCTTTCACTCTCACAGTCAAAGGAAGTTGACTAAAATATTCAGTCAGCCTTGTTGGCGCGGCCATTAAAGCGTTTCTATAACATGTATGAATTATTCAGCTCACTTGCATTTGGTTCTTTTGTTCAAATATATTATAAATGCAATAGAAAATAAAAAACAATATTGCACATTTACGCGATCGTTATCATCGTTACATATTTCGATACTTGTGATTGTGTAACAACGTTGATGGAGAATTTTGTGCAACAGAACAGCAACGATGCATTTTTTAACATCGTTCCCCTTTCTCTTTCAAGCTGCTTTCTTGCACTGTTGAAATAACAAAACTATCGTTAAAATCTCCTGATATTTAACTAACCTACATTTTTTAACTCCTTATTTCAACTCCATTAACTTATTTAGAACATGAAAACAGATCATTGATCAGTTTTCGGATGCCCGTTATTCAATGCTTACTCCTGACATGTTTTCTGATGCATGATAAAAAAATGCGTGAATTCTATCATTCATAGTTCCAGACTCGAAAAATAACTATTAATTTTCTGCGATATAAATTTACCGACGAGCCATGTTTCATTACTGAAAACAAAAGGGCGAGGGAGGCATAGAAAAGTTATGACTCGTTTTGCGTTTTATAACACAATAGAAGCGGCGGTAATAAAATGTGGCAGAAGATTGTGAATGAACTGCCTTGACATTTCGTCTCCAATTTTAGTTATACCTATAACAGCAAAATTTCATAAAACTGCGTACATGTTAAATGAATTTTCTTACCGAAGTATGTAGATATTGTGAAGGGAAGTGTCATTCAAACCAAACAAACTTGTTAGTGCGGCACAAATAAACGAAACTGACAAAACAAACAGCGAAGACTCCGCATGTGGTGGTTATTCTAGGATAAGGGTAAAAACTCGTTTATTGGAGAAAACTGAATTACGCTCGACTCGCTTTTGCAGCTCACAGCTGGACGCGATACTCGATGTCTTATTATAACGTTTAAGTATCCTCGGAGTCTCGCGCGGATCATTGCATTTCATCAAGGTTTACCGTTCGTTCCTCGTTTCACTAACCATAAAATAGTTTTATTTCACTCGATGCCAAGTCGTAATAGATTTCGACATAATTGAGATTTTATAACCGAGCGTGCAATTTTTTTCCCCAGATTTGTTTTCGTCGGCGACATTAATCATGACCGTGACGTGACATTTCGCACATTTTGCTCGGTGCATTGAAAAAAGTTCAGCCTTACATAACAGTATATTATATTGTTAATTTGTATTTATTATTTATGATTAATGACAATTATAACTATAAATGACAAGCATAACTAATGTTCGCGAATACAATTGTTTGATCCCAATTGATCAATTGTAATTATGAAATACGTTTTTCGTTGATAGCATAATTATTGATTGTCAAATGCTTAGTTATTAAATTAAAATTCTTAGTCGTTGTTTATTATTTGATATTGATGATTGTAATTGTAATTTAGTAATTTTTGCAAATTAATTGAGATTTTACTGTTCTACTGAAACTTTTATCAATTGCATGTCTCACGTTTTCCTTGTATATCTTTTTGTTAAATATATAATGGTATTGAATTAATTTTAATTTGATATAATTTTAATTATATATGTTATTTATTGTCGAGTCATATTTTTCTTTTATTGGAGGTCCATTAAATATTCAAAGCAATTTGAAGTAATTGAAACAATGTTAACGCAAAAACTATACTTCCGAGTAGAATGTTATAAAAAGTTTTAAGTTATATTCAATACGGTGGTTTTATTCGTCCTACCAAAACAATGTATATAAACACATTGTCCTAGTTTAGGACAGGATAGTATATGCTATCAATCTTCGCCTTCCACTTTGCTGGGTTTATCTTCCTCTTCTGCAACATGTATAAAATCGATATACATATAATTAATATCTAAATATTTACACATTAAAACAAATTGCACATTTGGTCATTTTCATTTTAAACAACCACCTTTAATTAAAACCTTCAATATATCTTGACAACATTACAGTCGGATTTTGTACTTTCATAAAAGTATATCGAAAATATATAAATCCCTGTTTCAATTAAATAATACAATGAGACAAAAATCTAATTTCTGCTATAAAAAAATCTACGCATGAGATATTGTGTTATATATTGTACTAATTGATGTATTATTCTAAATTAAACTGACTTGATTGAAAAATAAAAAAAAAAGTAAAAACACAACATAAAAAATTTGGTGTTACCTGGAAATTGCAGTTAATGGCGAGTACGTAAACACAAATAATTTACAGTTGTATTGCATAGGAAGTGTTTTTATAATATTGTTAAAAAGCGTCTTTAAAGTGAATGAATGTGAAATTATGTTTGAAATATTTATCTTGTCTGTCAAAATTCAAATTGCATTGTCGTAAACTAGATTCTCCCCTGCCGTTTGCTCTACGTCTTTTGCCAGTTGAAACACTAATATTTATCCGTTCAATGATTAATGGGTTTCGAAGGAAGTAATTTACATAGAAAGATAAAACTTGATCTTATGTCACTCAAAAAAATGACAACATTTGCGTCATGTGTAAATCTAATTTAAAGTTTATCAGTCTTATTGTGGATAAAATTCCTGTAGAGTGTGACAATTAACACTTTTTACTTGTATTTTTCAATCTTAAAAGTGGCACAAAGTATTTAAAAGAATTGTGTTACTCGAACAAAGAAAATTAAACAGAAGCTCAATGTGCTACAATTATTAGTTTTAAAATATATATTAACTATTCTTCTGAATTTAATATTGTTAATATTGAATTGAGAAAAATAGTCAATAATCCACACAGACGAAATTAAGTGCTTCTTTTACGCAATTAAATTAATTATTTTTATAAATTATAAAAGACAGGTTCAGTAGATCTCCCACACAATTAGTATGATAAGTTTAGAAACATTTTTCATTCCTACCACTCGTTTTGTTCAGCTGATTAGAAGATGTTACTATGCGAATTTTGTCTATCGTATTGTTTCAATTAAATATCGGGAAAAAAAGGATTGTGTAGTGCCCTTGTATTTAAGTATATTAAAACCTACATCAAATAAATGTTCTGCAAATATCATACAATATTGTTTTGCGCATCGTTTTAATTAAATCCAACCGGAAATGGCACCTTACGCTAACGAACTACGGAACAAGTCAAACCCCTCAAACCGTCAATTAAACTTTGCAGTTTGTTCATTGATTGCGTCGACATCAAAACAGTGGCGCAGTCGATATAATGGTTGTAATCTGTACCAAAAACCAACCCCCGTCAGCCCTTTCGCTAAAAAAAGTTAACTGTGGATCGACTCGCGAAACGTTTCAAGGCCGCGGCAGTTAATTTGATCGCGAAGCGATGATATACGCCAGGTGTTCGCCGCGAGAGCAGAGAAAAGTTTCCGGACGCTTGCGCTGCTTCGCATCGCGGGTGCCGCTCGCTCCTGCAGCCAATGGCAGCTCAGTCGCTATCAAAGGCATCGCGCAGCAGGCCGCAGTCTGCCAACGGCGTCCACGCAAAACCGCGTTCGGGCTGTCAACCGGCCCGGACTAGCCCCAGTCAGGCCCCGGTCTTTTTTTATTCGCGCTCCGGCTTCGCCGTTGAAATATCCAAGTTTACACACTAAACGTATACACAAATACTCATCTATCATTCGCTCCCTCCACCCCCTCTTTTACACTTTAAGTGAAAAAGTTGTATGTCAATAATGTTCAGAGTGAACTGTCGTAATGGGTTTAACTTTGCTTCGAGTGAAAAAGTGTTTCTTTCGTTGATTCCGTAATGCAATGATTGGTGATTTTATTATTATCTTTTAAATTAATGTTGAAATAACGGATTTCTGCAATCGTAAGAGTTTGTAAAATGTTGTAATTAATTATACCTAAGGTTTTGCTTGTATGCTTTTGATCACGGTTTTCGTTGTGTAAAATGTTTTAATTTCATTCACTTGCGGACGAGAAAAGTGTCGTGCAATTTTAATTACTGCACACATTGTGGGATTGAATTGCTACGTTTCAAAGCGGCAGGAAAATGGAAAAAAATACGCAGGATAAGCGTTTTTTCTGTAAATAATTTTGGTGTACTTTGAACGCCATTTTTTTATTTTTTCAAAGATACTATGTCCTTTCGATTCTGCTATATCGCATTCAGTTGATTAATGATGTCAAGGTTTCTCCGTTTGAAACCATTCTGATAATGGTTATCGCTCATTTCGTGGGGAACACGGAAGTATTCATGACCAACGAATTGTGTTTGACGCGAGTGAACGTAAATATGTTACAGCGAGATTGAAAGCAGTTTTATTAATCTTTGATTGCCAAAGTGGACACAGTGACGTTTAACATTAAACAACATGTCTACATTGATCTACTCAGAGAAATATAAGCTTTGAGGTGGAAAATCTAATTTTACGAACTTCCGACAGCCGTTTAGTAATTTCAAGGTCGAGCATCATGCGAATTAATTGATTTTAATTAACGAACTTTTATTATTGAAATACAATGTCAATGGTTCACGATGAAATGGAGAATTTTAATTAAAATGTTTTACTGTTTGACGCATTAAAACAGCTTGGTTATTAAATTACATGCTTTTCACGTGTACCTTGAACAAACCGATGAAATGTAATTCGTTTGAACAAACAATCCATCCACGTTTTATTTTACGAAATGTTCTATCTTGTAACATTAACTCATTTTCAGTCGAAATTAGAAGAATTTGAACAATACAAAGAAAAAATTAAACTATAGAAATTGGTTTCTAAATTCATTGTTTAATTAAAATAGAGGAAAATGCAAACTTTTTTTTTGCATGTATAAAAAGGTATTTGATTAGACGTAAAATAAATTATATTTTTTAAAGACCTGCTTAGAAATAAATATTAAATTCCGTATTTTAAAATCAGGAAAATACAATTTTAAATCATTTTGCAATTATGCATCAATATCAAAAATTATTGAATGCCACTACCTTTTTCTGAATCGTTTTTTTTTCCATCAAAATATCTGTGATATTAAATTTTGAATGATTGCATTTGTCTACCTTGAAATACGGTGACATATTCTATCGAATTTTTATTGAACGGTCAAAGTGGTGTTTTTCAGTTTAGTAGCCATAATATCAAAGTTTCACATTTTGTAAGTAACGTTTTTAAGGCACTTGATTAGCATAATGAATTATTAACTTTCAATAACTGTCGATTGATACTCACAAACAATACTACGAATAGTGATGTTTCAGTTTAAGTTTTCATACCACAATATGTTGTTATAGTGAATATAAATTTGATATAAAAGTGTAAAAAAATCGAGCACGCAATTTTAGTTTAAAATTTAAGCTCTTTACTTGCATTCACTATTTACATTCAATGTATTCAATGTAGCAACATGGAACAAATCGTTCAAATCAATGTGAAATATTTGTTTTCAATTTCAATTTTAATTTGGCTTTACCCAGGTACACTTTTTATTAATAATTACGAAATATCGATAAATTTGTAATAATAAGCAAGCCATGTCGCAAGATTAACACCCATTTGATCGTCCAACAGTGAAACAATATTTCTTATTATCGTGACGGTGCATTTCACAACATGCTTCTACGGGTAATAAAGTGATAATGCAAATAGGGTTCATTGAGTAAAGGAAAAAATGATTTTGAAGTGCACATAAACTCTTTGCGCACATCCTCTCAAACTCTCAGCTATAACGTTTATACGCCGCGCCCGGGGGTACGTTTGCGTATAAATTCACATATGTGTGGCAGATCGTCGTTAGTACACTCGAGCGTTTTGCTTTAACGAAATTATGAAAGATAGTAATTACGTTTCCTTAATGAAAAATAATTTGAAAAAATGAAAACGACTTCGTGGATTAGTGAAGCTACTAAGCAATTTAACAATGCACAATGATACTTTCTCGGATGGCTTACACGATCAATTCTTCATTCTCCTCAATTGTTAATAATAATAGAAATTGTTGTTTATAAAATTTTCCATGGCATTAATAATCAAGTAAAAATTCTATAAAGATTGCGTTACTCTTCTCGTGATTTTGTAATGCTGATCTTCGTGTGACATCGGAAAAATAAATGGGCACGTAAAGACTGAGAAATTCAAAATGAACGTCGAAATGATGAAACGAGAAGATGAAAAGTCGTGGTAAAACCGAGCGAACGATTGCTGTTGTGGTGTCACGAATTTTCGCACGAGATAACCGATCGACGTTTACCCCATTGAAAAAGACGTAACGACCGCTTGCAACACTCACTATTCTAATCAATAAAAAGCGTTTACGCTTTCGCGTAATATGCACAAATATATCTGTTACTGTCACAATATATTCAATAACGTCGTAAATAAGCATCGATACTCATCGGCGCGCATAAAAAAAGGCTATCAGAAAGGTTTTGCGCGCCGAAAGATCAAACTTGATATTGGTTCGTAATTGTATTGTGACTTCTATAAAGAGCCGCTTCGTGAGTTATAACTGCATTCGATACTTGACCCAGATAAATCTGCCTACGATTTCATAAGTCCGATTTGTTGTGATGATATTATATTAAATGTTTTATAAAATGATAAACATCGTTGTTTAGAACCGTGCCTCAATGCTTTTCGTGAACTTTCCTACGCCGAGTCGATTATGAAAATCGCGATATTCGTGAACTCTGACTAGCACAACGAAAAGAGGAAAAGATATTCTCGATCCTGAAAATGTTTCTTTTATTCCGATTAACGGGACTGGGTGAAATTGATTTTACCTGAAGGTTGGGGGAGGGATAGAAACGAGAGCAATGAAGGATTGTAAATATAATGGCAATACAAAAATAAACATAGTAAAATGAACATTATTGTCTTGTTATCTTAAATATAATTGCAAGTACAATTTTTAATTGTCATCCTTTGCATCATTTTTTCTTTATATTGTACCAAGAAATCTAGATCGTAAATATTTGGTTATATATCGTAAAATTTACGACTTATCGTGCAGTATGATCTCACGCTAGGCGATGTATATCAAGTTTTACGATATATAACGCGACTTTTACGAACCCAGTTGCCGTGCCTAAGTAACGAAATTGTGACTTAAAGTTATAAAATTGTCTTCGTTGGTATGACTGTTTATTTCGTTAAAGGGCTCAGAAGAACAATATTGCTTTGAAAAGAAGTCGAATTTAGAGATGAATTAATAATTTTGACTTCAATAACATAGCTTGTGAAACGCAGCTTTACAAAACTTAGTTATATCAGAATGAATATCGGCTTATGACGTATTTCTTACTCTTCTGAATATAAACGGAGTATCAAGAAGATTTCTGTACTTTTGCAGATTGCTTTATTCACACACGAGATTCGCTAAATCTAATTTTGTATTTTGATTTGTAATTTAGGACAAACAAGAGTAACAATTTCTCATCGACTTTTTTTCCTTGCTAATGTGCGACATTATTGATAACAATAGAGTTGAACTTAAGACTTTTCAGTAGCGTATCGTTTCAAGTACATTGCAGACTTTGCTTTATGCACATAAATTTGTTTCAACTTAATTATTTCATGGTTTTTATTCTGAAAAGTTATTTCTGTCCCGGTAATCGTACCTCATTCAATTTAATCTCTCGCTCATCGCAACGTCGTCCTACTCTCGAAAGATTCCTGAATTTGACCTTAACACTTCTACTGACCGACTCTAATATAATTATATAAATTTTAAAACCATTTCAATGTTATATAATTGAAACGGACGTGCATTTCTTGAACTCATGATTTTCAAAAACAATATTTAATTTATTGAATGGTAGTAATTACAAAAATCTTACTATGCAATAATATTTATATATAATTTTTAAAAATCACATGAGTTTCGTTAAGTGTATAAAAGAAATCTGTAAAAATTAATGCAATACAAATTGAATCCAATTCAGAACAACAGTTAAAATAAAATATACACCGTGGAAGTTTCCTGGTGATTACGATTTTACATTTTATATTCGACTTTTAATTATTCAAAAGAGTTTTATGTCGTTTCTAAAACACAGGAAGCGTGGCTTCCAATAACACTCGTGCAGCCAGATTCGTGCCGCAACAAAATCAGCATTAACACGCCGAGAGAGTAATCCCGATTTGCATAAACAATTGGCCTTATTAAGTACTTAACCATTCCGCATTATTATTCAGTGTCTCCACTCGATGAATAAGAATCTTTGAATCGCGATTAATTTAGCATTTGTTCCAGTGAAATGTAGAGCGATCTAAACTCTAGATAACACTCTTCTGAAATAAACTTGTTGTTATATTTTGTCTTTACAAAATAAAAAGTTACAAAACTTACAACACTAAATCGATTTATTATCATAAATTGAATAAAAAAATAGAATTTGCAATATTCTGTTGAACCTCCATCCTAAATATGGTGAAGAGGAAATTTAATTTGGAATAAATTTAAACAAATTTTCAGATATTTGTTATATTAACTTTTTCGACAGAACTGTTTTCTGAGAATTCATTTTCGATAATATCCACGATAATTTCGATAATCTAATACAAAAATTAATTCAAAACGATTTTTAACAATTCCATTTATTTTTTGAACAAGCTGTAACTTTCCTTCATCGCATTTGTTTACTCGCGTCAATCAGTTGAAGTTTTTGTTAAAAAAATGTTCACACCTGTCGAAAAAAATCGTGCTGATCTAAAATTTGAAAGAGGTCAGGGGAGAATGAATAAGTAAAAAAGAAACTAACACATGAATTCCCTTCATAAATCAACCTGAAGCGGGCACTCAACTTTCCCACAAGTCGCGGAGGCTAATTGCGATGCGTACCAACTGCACTGCCGCGCGTCGAATTCGGCCAATTCTCCCGTCAGTCTTTGTCTCCCGGTTCACTCTGAACATTCTCGTTAAAGTCGCCCAATCATCTTGACTCTCGAAACAAGATGATCCATTACATAGTGAACGATGCGATCTTTGCAGCCTGTCGATTGGCAGCTCACATAATGCCGCGCGTCTCGAGCATGCGCCGCTGTCGGCGTCCCGCGGGCATCCGATTTACATGCGAGTTTAGTACGACGTCGTGCTCGCGTCATCCGTCACGATCCTCGTGAAAAATGCTCAAGTGCGCTACCTGTACCTGATTCAAATCGGATTAACCTCGTACCTGAAACTGAAAAAGAAGAAAAAGTTGAAGTTAGAGAAGAAGAAAAAAAGAAAAAAAGTAAGAATAGAACAAGTAACCACGTAATACTGGGAATTTAGAAGATATAAAAGAATTGATAATTAAAAAGCGACAAAGATGGAAAGGCTCGGTTCTTTTTTTGGGATTTGCAACTGAAAATCCGGGACTTTTTGGATCCTGAAGCTGCAGAAGCGAGTCCGATAAGGATGGCGACTGAGGATGCACAGACAAAGGCACCCGACACCGGAAGCGCAGGAAATGAAGAAGCCCCGCACCATGATCGTGCAAGGAGGTCTTCGCTTCATTTCAAGGAGTACAAGTTCTTCCGCAGCTTCAGCGCCAAGGTCGAAAATTGGCCTATGCGGAAGGCCGAGGCACTCTGGCGACGGATGAGGGAAAGGAAAATTGCAGGTGTGATATATTGTTGTTGTGTTGTTGTTATTGTTGTCGTTCTTGTTTTTGTTGTGGTTGTTGTTGTTGTTGTTGTTGTTGTTGTTGTTGAGATTTTCTGACGGAATTTTTTTCAATTTCTCTATTTCACCAAGAAACGAATTATCTGATAAGGTGTTGGGTTACAACTTTACTTGGATAGAAAAATTGTAGGTTTGTTCGAGGTACCGTTTTACGACTGTACTGTAATTTAACTATATTTATTTGCACTGATAGAGAACAGTTGTAAAATTATAATCAACGTGTGAAAATTTAGCGATGAAAGGAACATGTGTTTTGCCTGAACATCGAGTTCTTGAAAAGAATGGTAAAACGATTGTTTCCAGTGTCTGGTCATTCGAGCCTATCTCGTGCAATATAAAGAAAGTACGATTTGTATAACGTATGTTTTAAAATAGCTCAATGTACTTTTCGTGTATTTATGAAATTAGAAAAACAATAATTTAATTTAAAATGGTTTTTTCAATAATTTATAAGTTTATCTTAAAAACTTTATAAGTAAAATCTAAATTTAATTATTTGATTATAAATTGTTTGGATTAGATTTTGTTCTACAAAATTACGAATATATTTTTGTCATAAACGTGTTGATAAATGCTTTTATTGCAAAGAGATAAAACTCTATCTCAGATTTGTTCAGTTTTCTATTCAACATTATTTTAGAATCAAGGTTGATAACATTAGGTAAAAATAAGACATTATTTGCAAATTCTTGCAAAAGTGATAATTCCGTGCGGAAATCGTAATTGCCAGCTGGTTTGGCAAAAGTGTGAATCGCATTCGCGAACTAGACGCATACCAGACTTATGCCATACTAATGCCAGATTTCAAAAGGCTGATATTGGTACGGCATGCGTCTGGCAGACATCTGCCTCGCAACCACAATCCAGATTTTGCCAGATTAATGCCAGACCAGCTGGCAATATTTTTTTCCACGCGGGATAGTAGTAATGATTATTGTATAATATAAATGATAAACTTATCAATCAAGTCATATTAATAAAGATTAAATAATAATTGTATTTCGATAAAATGAGATATTGATGAAATCAGTTATAATCGTGACCCGAAAGCGCCCAATTTCACAGCCCAACTTTCGTAGCCCAAATGCGTACGATTTCCTAATAAAAATCAAATATGAAACATACACATTTAGAATGAATTTAAATGTAAATCATAAAATCGAATCAAGGCAATAACTGCCTCTTGATGTCTAATTATATTTATAGACAATGTAGACAATTTATTAGGTTTCTTGAACAAAGTTTGTTACAAACATTTACCTGCCGATCTCTCTGTTCAGACGAAGTAAATTTAACCGCATAAAACCTTTTTTTTTTAAACATAGATTAATTATTGAGACCAGTGATCCGTTATCAGTTTCTATTGCTTTATTGATAATTGCAGTCCGTAACAAAAGAACAGAACGGGACTGCGTGAAAAATAAGGATTTAGTAATTCAAGTTGAATATTTCAGTATGATTAATTCGAGTCTATTGTTCTTTCACAGATTGTATCGTAAGCACAAACTATACGCAATCCTTTGATACATTTAGTAATAGATACATTCAAACGTGACGATAAAAAAGATTTATCGATTTTTTTACAATAAAAATTCAGTTATTTATTTACAAATCCATTTCACGTGGACAACCATACTTACTTTCGATTTATAATGATAATAACGAAACTAAATTATTGTTAGATATGTATCCCACTTTTAGTAAATAAAGTGGAACGAAAATTAATTATTAAAATCGTTTTATATTTAAACTATATAATCACAGTAAAAACGTAATAAAACTAAACCTTAATGTATAGTAACATATTTGATTGAAAAAAAATCGTAATCTAATACATCGAACTGCATTAATAAATTAATGCTCGTTTTCCATTTATTTTAATGATAAGCCATGCTTATTTAAGGTACCCTTTCACCTTGTTGAGTTCAAAAAATCGATTTTTTTTTTTTTTTTCCTTTTTTTTTTTCTTTTTACCCCTCTCCCGGCCCACGCGGCCTCTTTCCCATCTCTTTTCCGTCTTCTTCCTGGAAAAAAAACACTTATTGACACACCCGCACGCACCACTCACTGACTGCCTCATCCTTTGCATG
>JABFOV010002049.1:0-21618 GCA_022817685.1 Aradophagus sp. ZL-2020 | reverse complement strand
CTCTGTCGCTTGGTTAGTGGTGTCTCTATACGAGTGTTTTTTTCTATTTTCTTTTTGTGTTTGTTTTTTCGGCTCTCTCGGACCTCCCATTGAGATGTGGGGTGGGTGTGGGCGGTGTTTGGGTGGGTGTTTTTTTTTTTTTTTTTTTTTTTATATTTTGATTTTTCTTTTTTTTTTTTTTTTTTTTTTTTTTTTTTTTTTTTAAGTGGTGTTAACAGTTTGTAGATACTTAGTTTTATTGTAAATATAATTTTAATATTATAAAAATTAATTTTCATAATATATAGATAATAAATAGATAGATTGTAAAAATTCTACCTAAATTTCAATGAATATTAAAATATATTTCATGTCAAATTTCAAGGCCTTTATTCATAATTTTCAAATAATAAAATTATAATTCCTATTGTATACACATTATATACATAATTAAAAAAATAACTTGAAAACGCTACATAAATGTTTTATTTGCTTGACAAGGAAGCGCGTAATGTAATTAATAAATATTTTAGGAAAGTATTGTAAATAACTAAAATGTCAGTACACAGTTTTATACACACTTTCATTTTCATTAACGTGACTGCAAAGATCCAACCTTTCTTAACGTTACGAAACGAAAGTAATTAGTTTCATGTTAACAATACTCTATTAATTTGAACGTTTATTTCTAACTTTATAGAAAAAAATATAAAAGCAAATGGTCATTACTGTAAGATAAACATTTAAAAAAATGTTTAACTGTGTACATAATTAAAATTTATATATAACTTTGTATTCCATTTATATACACTTTTACAATAAAATTAAAATAACTCGATATTTTTGCTGTCGCAATTCTAATAAGTTTTAATGAAAATGAAATGCAAAAGACAACGAAATTTTATACTTGCTTCCGCAAGTTATTCGGAAGTTGTTCATTGAACGTAGCCGGAATATTTGATAGAATTTTTTATCAACCTTTAATCTGTGTCCGCGTGCGTTGAAAACGAGCGAACCAACTCAGACACTTTTTCCTCTCAAATGCCGCAAAGTGGAAAATCATTTTTATTTAGCATCCGAACCAATGATGGATTGACATTGGCGATAGAACAATAATTTCCCGAACTAAACTAAATTGTTTTAAGAAAATTAGGTTCCCCTGACGCGCGACTTAAAAATGAATATTTAACCGACTCGCGTTAGCTCGCGGATGAAATTCCACATCCAATTTCAATTATGCCGGCGTGTTTAAAAATGTTTGGCACGTTTTATGATGTAATCAACTTTTCCTTCTAATTTCATTTCCAAAGTTGTTGACCAAGCTTTTACTTCTCGCAAGGCATACAGCAGTTTTAGACGTTGAGCGGCGCTCGCGTCCATGGCTGGCCATCTATTGACTCGCACCACTGGTACTGTAATTGCCCCGGCTGGCTGAGAATTCACGGTTCCTCGCATTTCGAGTATCGCAACGAAATCGATCCCACGTGTTTCTCGACAAACCAAATGATAAATCGCGAAAGCGTAGTTTAATTATGTCAAGTCTGCGGCGGGCTGAATTAATTTTGAATCGCAAGTGATATTAGCTGACGTTAATGCCGACCAAATGAAAAGTGCGGATCGGGAAATTAAATTTTTATACGCCGCGTAAATTGGAATTAACGAAGTCCCGGTTTTTCGGCGCACTCACGCTTAAATGAAAGCGCCTTATGCCCGCGTCAGCCGCATTTGCAAGAGAATAAAGAAAGTCACGTATTATAATCGTCCGTGTCGTTTCTTTTTAAAACGGCAGTCGTTTCGCGGACGAAAATAATGTGACGTTCGTAAACCAGATTATTCCACAGAAAATGAATGAACTAACGACCGGCGTTTTTAAGTAGTCGTATCCCGACGCAGATGGCGTGTATTTTGTTCTTACTTCAGTCGAGTGAATGAACCAACGTTTTTTGAGTTGGTTTCAAGCAAAAGAAGTGATAAAATCACTCTCAAAGTGATAAAATCGCTGTCAAAATAACGACAATTGAAAAGTGGTCTGTTCACGTTGTAAAAAAGGTTGAACCAAATTTATACAATTCTAGAGATTGTATTCGATAGATTTTATATATTGTGAATATCACGAAATATTTTTATCAATTTAATGACTTATTAAACTCTAAAACATACGCAGATTCGAATGTAGTATATTTTGTATTTTTGTTCTACGGTAAGTTAATAACTTTAAATAAACTAATTTTATTCAATGATTTTGTTGTATTTTATTAAAAAAATTTGTGTTGACTTCATGTTGAATTTCGGATTTTGAATTTCGTTTGAAACATCATGTCTGTATGTTTTGTATTTATTGAAGTCCAAATTTCGGAACGGTAGTTCAAATATCGATATTTTTGAACTATGTTTAAACAATTTTGCGTGGCGGTTTTTTTTTTAACTCTTCTATGATTTCAATTGTAGAATCACTTTGTTATATTTTTTGTATTTTGTTTGTATGGATCAGTTGAATCGTCCGCAGAATAAAAACTTCGTTAATAAAAATTGATATTTGCAATTTATGTGGGCAGCAAAGAACAGCCCCAATTGATTTTTCATTTTCCATTGTTCATTTGTTCTAGCGGGTCAGCAAATTGTTTTGTTGATATAATAAAAGTTAAATCAAATGTTATGAATTTTGCCTTTTTTTCTCTCTCTGTATTTTAAAATTCAAACAACGCAACTGAAAACATTTAAACTTGGGTCAATACCACATTACATGAGTCCAGTGCTACACGCAGAAAAATGAAATGGAAAAAGTGCAATAGTTTTCAGCAGTCCGTCCTCACTAAATCATGTTTTCATAATAGTTCTATAGTTACATGTATATTTTTCAATACATTACAAGAAAAAGTGTCATACTAATAGCACTTGTAGCAAAGCCTTTCTCGCAAGTGCTATAACTATGGCATTTTTTCTATATTTAGCTATAGTACTGTTATGAAAACATGGTTTAGTGAGGACGGACTGCTAAAACTATAGCACTTTTTCCAATTTATTTTTTTCTGTGCAGTTGTAAATTTTTGATATGTATAGAACAAAAAATATTTTCTCAAACGGACCTGAAATTAAACAACATTTGTTGTAGCGAACAGAAATTTGTTAATGTTAACAAAATTTTTAACCAAAATAACGCCTTTATAGAAACGTTAAAGAGAAAAAAGAATTGTTCTTTACACAAAAGAGTAAAACCATTCGACCGAAAACACTCGTTGAATCAATTAAATCTTTTTTCTCAGTAAACATTACGTGAAAAAAATTTCGGATATTGAGTATGAATACCGAAAAAAATGACTAAAAGTTGAAAAAAACTGGTAAAAAAAAAGCAACAAATATCATAACGAAGAAAAAAGAGAAACAAGTGTCGACGTTATGAAATTTGTTGCCTCGCTCGGCTATTCGTCATGCGAGGTCATAAAATGCAGGTTTTGAGTTTATTCCATACGATTCCCAGTCAAGCTACAATTGCGCATAATTATTCATATGCATAACAGGGCCAAATTAACGTCAGGCACATCGCGCGTGTGTGAGTCACGGTTCGTCTTCATCAGACGCATTCGTTTCGCGTAATATACATAACGACTGCCGAATGTAGACGGCTGCATACGATCCGTGATACTCCTCGTCTGAGCGCATCGAAAATCCGGATATGATGAGTCTATGTACACTTGTGCGCCATTTAAATAGCACGTCTCCAAAGAGAGATAAATGTTGGCGGAAAAACGACAGAAACGACAGAAATGCCATCCCGATCGGAGAACGCGACATTTTTACGTTTGGTCCAATAACTAAGATCTATATAAAATGTCGCCTTTTAGATGAAAATATGAAAATAAAACTAAAAAGTAGAGTTGTTTATTTCCCTTCGGTAAGTTATATGATGATTTTACATGTTATACGAAAAATCAATCTATTATTATTGAAAATAATAATAATCAGAAAATAATATTGGAAAATAATTCAGCCAAAAATAAATTAAAGAAGATATGATTGTTAGTGGTCAAAGGATTTACGATACAAAAAAAAAAAATTTCCCCGTCTGGAGTTGGAAATTAAAACTATTGATCGCAAACGTAAAAAGCTTACAATGTTTTCATCGTACGTAAAATCATTTTCTTTGGCCGTTCGTGGTGCTTTCAAAAAAGTCATCGCGTTTGATAATTTTGAAATCACAGCGTCATTTTCCACTTAATCAGCAATTGCGGCTGCAAAGCACTTGGTCGCGAAACGATGACTAATGTAATAAAATTCGCAACGATTTCCAATATCCGTCTGTAATATCGATCGGTTGTCTTTTTGAGTGTCGGATAAATTGAAATAAAGAGTGACACACAAAGAGAAGCGAATTGCCTCGCACAATAGACGCATCCTGCGGCTATACATTTGAAAATACGTCTTACCATATTTCTCTCTCTCTCTCTTTCTGCAGTTTATCGCGTCGCCGTTCATCATTTAAACTTACTGTCGGCGTTGAGAGGTTCTAAGCGTGGCGTAAATCTTGTTTAAAAGCGTATAAAAATATTCACGCACGCGCAATCGTGAATTCGACAAATTAAACGTTTTTCGCGCAATAATTAATATGCCAAAGGTGACGCGCCGCTAACCTATTTCTACTGTGGAGGATTTTTTATTTCACCACTGATGACATTATAATTTAACTAATAATCCGAAGTGCGCGCTCGTTTGTGTTTCTTTTAATTACGAAAATACGGAAATCATCGAGAAATAAATTGTTCCCTTGAAACGTTCGGTTTAAAGTAGCGACTCGGATTTCGCTCGTGATTAAAAAGGAGTTTGGAACGGACGATTTGAGTACGATTTATTTGCAATATTTTTTATTACTTCAATATTTCCTTTTTCTCGCCATTTTTATTTCATTAACTTGAAATTCAGCTTTTCCTTCCTCTTTCTTTCCGTTACTTTCATTTCCTTTCTCCATCTCGGTCGTCGTCGTTTTCTTTATCTCCCCTAAATCTAGTTCCATTCGGCCGTTTTACTTTTTTACTTTTTTGCTTACATTTCATTTCGGATACGTGGCTTGTCTGATTGCTGGAGCTTCGCAGATTGTCAAAATTGTACAGATAAACACGTTGCAGACGAGAAAAACGATCGGTAAAATTGTTGTAGGAATAACGTGCGATAGAATTTCAATCTTAATTTGTATTATGAAACTTGTGTTTGTTTCGATATTTAATGGACGTTATTTATACCGTCGACTACGTCGCGAGAAATTTGTATAGCAGGCAAAGAACAATTAATGGAACAATTTTGTAACGCGTTCAACGAACTGACAAGTGATGCTTTTGTGTTATCGCAAATAAAGAGCATTTTTCCATTCGAAGCATATACAAAAATTCGCTTGTTTCCACAAAAACATTCAGTTCGACTGGTATAAACGACAGACCGATCGACTGAACTTTTTCATCGTGCGTTTATCACTGTAATAAAAAAATATGTATGCGTCAGGTATCCAAGTAATAATATCGTATATTCAAATGATCAGCAACAGAGAGTGAATACGTATCATATAAGAAATAAGAAATTGCACAGAGAAAAAGTGTTGATCATGCATAATTTTGCAAGAAAATGTATCCTTCGCGAGTAAATTATTTTATGAACATTCAAGAACCTGTTATACATAATCTATACGGAAAAAGTGAAGTAAAAAAATTGACTGCTATTGTAATAAAATCATGCTACGATTTTTGAATATATGTATTATTATCTGGATAATTATAACAAATGTACTGAAAATTAATTTCAAGAACAATAGTCATAAATAACTCGATACTTTTTCATTATTTCTTAATTTGTAATTTACAAAATAACTAATCAAATCGTAATTTTTTATGTTCAATAAAATAACAGTTACGTCTTTTCTTCATTTCTTTTGCAAAAATTCAATAATATTAAAATACAATTTTCAAAATTGACATTACACGTTAATTTTTCAATTTTAATAGATAGTAAGAGATTTTTACGTTATTTTACGGCGCAGTTTTTTTGAGTTTAGGCACACGTACGTCCCTTTATTTCGATTTAGTTTAGTAACTACGCCGTCACTGATCGACTTTCTATAGGCATTTTAATTGACGTCGTTCATGGAAATGAAAATATTCCGTAGGTCAGCGATAAAATTCATCTAGAATTTTGCAATTAACTCGACCCACGATTTCTTACGCGATCGGACTTTTATATCCAATCATTCATTTACGTGCATCCCTTGCATTCGAGAGCAAGCGCTAAAAAAGAAGAAGCACTCGACTGAATTTCTGTCCAAACCATTTTACCGGAAACTATGTTTGCTTTTAAAAACGTAGGTTAAGTGTGGAATCGTTTTTATGTACATTATAAGTCTACGTCTACATAATGTTTTTTCTTTTTGATTTCATATATAATACTTGTTCTTTTATATACTCTGCATCTGTTAAATCAGCAAAAAGTCAACTCGCGTAAATTGACGAGCAAAAAATCGTCCAATTAAAATCATAATTCCATCGGAATTTCAAAGTATTGTCTTTTATTATTTTAAGTTTATTTAATTTTTTATAAAGCAGTTTCTGAAATGGTCTGAAAATATATATATATATATATGAACAGACTCATTAACCTTAATTCATTTATTCTCCGGCGCCAGAAGTGCCAACTCACTTACGTATCGCAGGATATAAAAAAAATTAAATTATACTGCATTAATTCGTGAAATATTTTTCACTCAAATTAAAAACCACAACGCAAAAAGATCTTATTCTATATTATATATATATACACAAATGTATTATTATACTAAGAGATGTTTGCGTAAACATTAATTCTTAACGGAACAATTTGGTTACTTTCAATTTCAAACAGAAAAATCGCTGAAATAAATTATTATAACTTACTAAAATACTTAAAACTTCTTTGGAACTATATTTATCTTGGGCAAATTCAAATTCAAAATAATCAAACGGCCAAAATCCTATTATGGCTCAATACTTGTGTCGTATTAAATTTAGTACATACGAGAAACCAAAAATACTATTTTTACCATTCGAATACGACCATTTAAATTGCAGATCAAGTAAATTCCCACTTGTTACATTTTCAATCGCGCATTTTTCTCAGACGACAGGAAAATCGTTGGAAGAAGTCATTTCCTCTGTCGAAGATCCGGGAAAAAGAAAAAGAAGAATGTTAGCAAATGAACCATTATTACTTCTTGCCCAAATATCCCTTTTTTCCTACATATGCATTTTGCACAAGTTAAGCTGAAACGTTGATGATTCATAAAACTATTAATTTATTTCAGATATGTGAAAAAAAAAATTATTCAGAATTTACCTCATTTTTTAACTTTAATCGTCCCAAGGTAAAGTGTTGTTAAATTTTTTATTAAACCATTATAAAAAAATTGTCAATTGTTTAGCATTACAATAGAATAAGGATGAATGCAACTGTATGTAAAATGCATAATCCTTGCAATGTAAAATTTTAACGTATTCTTTGTTGAGACAATTAAAAAAAAGCAAATGAAAACACAGATTGAGTAGATCTAACCAGAGTAAGTGCGTAGGGACATAACACAGTTACGCTACTGTATCATAAACTAATATAGGTTTGAAATTCAGTTTCTCTTGTGAATGAAAGGAAACAATGAGCCGCCTGGCGCCGTAATCAGTTTAATTAACAGATGAATTAATGAAGCATACATACTGGATTCATCAATAAGTTTGTGATTCTTTCAAGTAAGAATTTATATTATACATTAATAATTACGAATCACACTTGAACATTTTCATTTACACTCTTTCTTACTATTGATAATTAATTTTTCTGTTAATTAATCAACCAAATAATTGTCATACAGATAAAAAGTATTGCTTTAATTAACGGTTGCATAATTATTACATTTATATACGGAAAAAATTACTGTTCCACAGGCATGAATATTTTCGAGGCACAGTAGATTATAATTTATGCAGGTGGTAAAATTATAATTATAATTTTTAGGTAAAAGTTTTACATTAAGTATAGAGAAATAAGTAAGTAATTTTGAACTACTTGTTTTTTTGAATATCTTAATTTAGGTAGTTTGAAAGATATTTCTTTTTACAACAAGCAGAAAGTAAAACAGAAAATAAAAGCTCAACTCGAATATGCAAAAATCATTATTTACATAACCTAGAACGCAAATATTCACAATTTTAAGCTACATCTTAACTCCAAAATGTGACACCGTTACTCCAGTTTTAATGTCACGTCATTCACACCCAGTGAGTTTTACTGTTACGAACTGATCTTGATCGAATTTCTAATCGGAGTAAGTATTTTAATTTGATAACTCCGAAGTTTCGTAGGATTTTAAATATTGTATTACAGCAGCAGTACACTATACGTGAAATTGTCATGTAAATTATAGTAAATTATAATAATTATTTTTAAATCTTCAACTATTGCTGGCATATAACATTTTTTATATAAAATGTTCTTATTTATTTAGAAAATATTATTATAATGATATAATAATATTATATAAACTCCACAAAATATCTTCTGACTCCAATAAATTAGGATTTATAAAATATTACCTTCAAACGAACAATCAAACGTCCAATATTTTTTTATTCATTGTACAAGACGTTTAACCTTTGTTAGCTCTTTGACCTAGATAATCAAAAGTCGATAATGATTCAAAGCAAACAATATATTTTGCTTTCACGCAACCACATTGTTCCGTTATAAATTGCGCACCATCGTACACTTAGCAGACAAGTAGCCGAGCGCCTTTTATTTGCGCCTCGTTTGCGAACAAAAGATCGTGGCGTTTATTGAACACGCCGAGCACTTGTGTATTTTGCACTTAGTTGGCCAATTCGGCCGCGGTTGGGTTGTGGCGTCTTGAAAAACGCCCTGGTAATTAAGGCTCTCGTCGCTTTTCATGCGCCGCGAAATAACAGCACGACATTCAAATTGGCCTCCAAGCAATTAATGTCGCCTACGAAATGACGCTCTGTATTTGCTCCTTATAATTTTTGTTTGGAGCGCGAGAAACGTGGCATTGAGCGCATTCAGAGCAATAAATACAACCTCGATATTCGGGTACACTGATGTCTGTAAACAAGTGTAAATTCTATGAAATTAAAAAGTACAAGAGCCTTTATTGTTAATACTTTTATATTATTTTATGGTGTTCATTACGAAATTTATATTTCAAGGAAAAATTTATACTCAAAAAATATTCTGCTATACCAATCTCAATTGGCACTGTGCCAACGGCAACGTTTGGTTGAATACGGACCAACACTACTGCATTATACAAAGGAAATTGGTATTATGCAAATTATTTCAATTAAATCAAATATTATTTTCCGAATTTAATTAATTATTAAGAGCAATACATAATTTTAACAAAACTTTTCACTGATGATTAATAATTATAAATTCTAAACACCGTTTGTATGTAATATATTATAGATTTTATATCAATCATAAAAGAGCAATGGAAATAAATTAAAAAAATGTACTCATGAATACGTAACAGATTACTCAATTATGAGATTCACAATATTGACTTATGTTTGTCGAATATAAGGGTACTGCGAAGTTCATTTTAAAGATCAAATGGCATGGCTCAATGCCAGAGTCGAATAGTGAATAGCATCGATTATCTAAAGTAGTTTTTAACGATGGAAAATTAGTAAAAATTGAACAAAATTTCTTGGCGATTCAAACGACAATTTTCTACGATCACTTCTTTTAAACGTTCATAATTGGTGCAATTTAGATTCCAATCTTAGAATCGGAGATTTCTATTGCAAGTTTCCAGTAATATAAATTTCGTGACGAAAAGGTAAAAATCTTATTTTCGTTTAAACGAGTATTTATTTATCAAAAGTTTTAATGAGTTCTCGTAATTATTGAATGTCTACATTCATAAAAGATAAGTTTTTTTTTTTTTTTAAATTGTAGTAAATTCCTGACTAAAAACATAAACAATTTTGATATTTCGTTAACCTTAATTAATAGAATATTTCATGAAATCGTTACGTTGATGCAAAATCAACTTTAATTATGTGCGAATATGACAATTAAAAGGTTTTATCATGATGTCATCAAACGCTTATTCTGATAATCTCACAATTTTTCTTCCACAAAATACTTGTAAACAATACCGTCCAGTGATCAATATGTATTAATTCCCTGCTTGCAGTTTATTAATCTTATCGAAGCATCAATATTCATTTCAAATTGTATCGACATTTTATATTTCTATTGAAAACTATTTTAAAAGCATCGTAAATAAAATGTGGAAGCCATTGCTAATCTCCCTTGGTACAAAATACAATCATCTCCTTTTTTATTCGCTACTTAAAAAAAAGATTTATATTGTAATTTCACTTCATTCCACCTCATTGCTCCAATTCAATTCAGCAGTCGCATTTACTCACCTTTCTATCGTCTTTTTCAATCAAAATGCAATTGTATCGAATGATAATTCAAAAGATGGATTACTGCCGATAAATGCCTTTTTATCCGTTGAATTAACTTCACGCAGCGCCCCATGTGTTGTCACTAATAATCCGAACATGAATCGCGAAATCGAATGATTCGTTTATGTGGCAATAAAAAACAACGAGGAAGCGCAAACTTTGAGCGAAAGCAAACTTTCTTTAACGACGCACTAAGAAAAATGGTTTGCTTAAGGCTATTAATTTATTGAGTTGAATAGAAACTACTTATAATACCCAGATGATTGATTTTCAAACTTTGATTCTCTGCAAATATGAAAAATATTTCTAATGAATATGTATTTCTCATTACGTAAATTACCCAATCGTATTTTTTTCTTTAATAATAATAAATGAAATACAGCATTCAATAAATAAACATATCAAATACATGCATTATCTGTATTCTAAATATACTATACTCATATAAAATGCCATAATTAATTCAACCGACTAATTAAAACCAAAAGAAGTTGATATCAACCCACGAACTTGGCCAGAATCCAAACTTTTTGTTTTAATAATCAAAAACGAAATTTCCTTGTCTCCGCACCAATAAAAAACATCCTCTAACTAATAACTGAAACTGATCGATTCTGTTATCAAATTATAATCAAATTTATCTGATATACATACACCGAGAGAAACGAATCGTAAAAATGATGTGTATTTCATTATACTCTGAAATTATAATAAAAAATATTACCAAGAACACGATTAAAAAAAATATTTGTTTCTGCCGTAATTTCAAGGTGAAATCGTAACAAAAATTCATGGCGAAGAAACAATTTTTACCGTACTCTCAGTAATATTTTAAATTCTGTCCCTCTAATTCCAGATTGCGGTAATAAGCACGGTAATTTCACTTCTCTCGTTCAACTGTGACGTTCATCAACTCTGGCGTTTCAAGCATATTTTTTTACCAATCAAAGATATCGTTTCTTGACTCGACAAACAAACGCCCTACGACAAATTGATCCGAAATTCCCTAACCGGCTTTTGATCACCGAATAACGCGATTTGTCAGAAGTTGCGCCCAGTATTCCGTTAATCGAATCGAGCTCGGTCGAACTCAATTGAATTGAATATGCGCGTCGCGGATTATCCAAGACGACAAATTGTGTTAAGGCTTATTGTGCGCGGCCAATTGTAATACAACAAATGGTGTACGACGTGATGACCCACTACTCGTTCTCCACGCAAGTTGGTATTGTATTAAAACAAAAGCGCCAAAAATAAACACAAGAGCAGCGGCTGATTAAAGCGCCGAGTCGATCTTCCGTGGACCGTGAATTTAAAGCCAACTTAGACCCTCTAAATTAATATACCCGCCTGCCGTAAGCAGCTTAAATTCGTGCAATTTAACGAGCAACTGAAGTTGTTGCTACAACGCTAGCGCGATTTTTTGACCAAACTAACGATTTTCAAGCTCGAAAATGTTGCCGTCTTGTTTGACAAGAATTACCTTCTCTTTCCGGCGTCTTTGCGCTTAGAATATTTAGACCAATTTTGACTTTACTTTCCATATCAAACGTGTGTTTAACAAACAAGGCCGAATCAGTATATGTTTGTGAGATAGTCAGATCTGAAATGTTGGTATGTGTCATTTGAAGTAGAAAAGTTGAGGAATGAGGTATAATATCGAGTTTAAAAATGTTTTTATTATTGACAATATCAGGAGTATGCAATGTCTACTTTATTTTTCAATACTTTCAATTCTCTGAGGAAACGTCAACAGAAATTTTACATTGATTTTACATCGACAATTGAGGAGATACCGCTGCAATATCCAATTGATATATCTTCAATTCTCTTTCGATATTGATTTAGTGTGGAATGAATATTAATGTTTCCTTACGGTCGTTTGTTTGCGTTAAAATGATACATAGTCACTCGTATCGCTTTGATTATAAATATTTGGACAGATCCCTAACGGAACAATCACTTTGAACCTCGTTGAGTTGTCGTTGCTTTTATCTTCAATCAGCGAAAAGGAGATTAATTCTATTTAAAATTACCGAACTTTTTAATAATTCAGTGGACTCGGAACAATGGTGAGGATTTTTGCACAGAATCATCGGAAAGTTCGGCTATTTTAAAGAGACTGATTTTGACTTTAATCTTGATCCCGATAATATATCAGACGGTTATACCGAAAAGTTTATAAAATTTGCAGAACTATTTTTCTCTATGCGGATTTTAATTTCGCTTAGCAAATTTGATTTAAAATAGTTTTCCGCTAAATTATACAGCACTTTCGCAATGACATATGAAGATGTATTGCCTGGTTGAAGATATATCAGAAATATCTAAAAATCATATATCACGAACCGTAAAACATCAGGGCTACGTTTTGTACGTAAGATGTATAGGCCGTTTCAGAGTAAAAGCGGAGCTCGTTACAAGCCCAGCTTAATTAAATTTCAGACGATTAATAGCTTGTGGGTACGTCCCATCTTGAATGCCGGACAGTGTTATGCCGTGCTGATTAGATCGATTAATTCGAACGAACAATCCGGAATTGCAAAATCTTCATTGATCACATGGTGAGAAATAACGGCCATTTTTCCTCGAAAGTCAACATTCTACGTGAGAAACAAATCAAATTTTCTTTTAATTTCGTTAATTTTTGTACACTCGAAATAAATAAACTGTATTTATTACAATGTTAAACTTATGTTACTTAGTAAGATAATAATAATGCAAAAATTAGTATTTCATTCATAATCGTATTTTCATTTTTTAAATGAAAATACGTTACAACTGTAAAAACATTTTAGTATAAGTTTGTTTGTCCTACTGATATAAAATATGAAACTTCAACCAGCAATTATTGAAAAATACACAATGAAGACATTTCTAGAAATAAAGACGCTTATATAGTTATTGTTTTTAAAATTAAAAAAATATATTCCTGCATTCTTATTCATACATTTTCCAAATCAACTGTTTGTAAACTTTAGAAACTACCGCAATGCACAAGACACATTTCCCAACATTTCTCTGCATACTTGCACGCCGCAGTAGTCGTCATTATATACGTGTCTTCACATTTTCAACAAACAAAAACCGAAAAACTGGAAAAGAATACACAAATACCACGCAAAATATTCATCGCACCGAGTATTGGAATCATTGTTATCGGTTATTCAAGACGATTTACTGCAAGCCTTTAAAGTTAACGTTACAAAGAATTTGAATAAAATACTGCACATAATAATAAAAAGCAATTTTGAAACGTTCGCCGTTCGATCGGAGAAACGAATAACGCAACAAATATAAAATTATTAAGAAAGGAAAAACAAGTAGGGGGTACAAAGTGTTTTTCCGAGTTTCGCGAACGAATCTGAGTTCCAACAACGTCCAGTCAAAGTACCGGACACTACATTACGCAGCGTTAAAATATTTATGCAAGAAAAGACGTAACATTCATCTCGCAATAGAAATGGCGTGGTTGCAGCCCAAGAGAGTAAAATATTTAAATTGGAATGCAAACAAATGAAAAACAACTTTACGGAAATCCGAATTTTTTTCTATGTAGTTAACTTCTTTTTCATGGAATTTAATAGATATATGGAAAAACAATGAAATTATAAACCAATTAATTAAACGTAATACTAATTAAACGTTACATTAATATATTTGTTTTATTTAAGACATCAATTAAATAATTAAATAAGAGCTCTAATAAAAACTACTATCAATTTCGTAATATTTTTAGATACGAATATTGTACACAAGAAATTGAAAACAGGATGTTTCACGGCGATCCGTCTGTCGATATAAAATTATTTGTAGAATTAATAAGAGTTCGGGCGTCATTCGTTTTTTTTTTTTTCATTTTGTTCAAACATTTCGCTGAAATGTTATAATCGAACGCTGCTTAATTGTATTTCGACGATGAGCTTGGATAATGTTCTTTTCATCTATACTGTCAAATATGAAACCCAAAGCTTCTTTTTTTCTTATTGAACAAGTGGTTTTGGAAATATTTACTTTCGCACTTCTTCAGGAAATGGAAACACTTTTCAAGCAATGGCCAAAAAACGATCAAATAAGATCTGAAAGTACAAACAAATTAAATAACAGGCTGCGTATCGTTACCTCGTTAAAGTCCGTCTGGGATAGGCTAACGGTCAAATACTTTACACTGAGCTGCGTATTTCAATTTCACCCTTCTCATTGATAAACACAATTACGCTGACGTAATTACGACACGCTGATTGGATCGGTAACGACGTTATAATTCAAAATCGCATTCTCAATTTCCAGTTTTTACGTCCATTGCGTCACACCGCTCGTGCCTTTTATCGGCTCCCCCTTCAGTTCGCATGCTCCTTTCCACTTTTTGCCCCTTTTCCTTTCCCTTTTTTTCTCTCATTCCGTCTACCGTTTCTTTCCCCACTCGTTCGTTTTTCCAATTTTTTCCATACAAACCGAAATGAAGCTATTCGCTTGGGTTCTTCACTGGATTGCTCTCGAGACATAAATCAGAGGAAAGAGCGGGGTTGGATTTGTAGTAATGTATCTTTCGAGTTTCTTTCTTTATTATTATTATTATTACTTTTTTTTTCATTCGTTTTCTCGACCACTTCACCACTTTTTAATGACACACCTCATCGAGGTGTCGAAGCGCTTGACGTAGCTTTTATCTTTCCAAATTTAGACATTAGCATAACTTGCTCCAATTCAATTCAGTCCTGGTAAGGCTTCGAGGTCACTTGATCAAGGTAGAAGCCAATATTAGATATATGTGCTGGATAGACGTCTTGAAAATTTTGAAGGTCTCTTTTGAATACTTATCATCTCATATAGGTTGATAAGCCTTTTAATTTACTGAACTAAACATATTTTCGCAAAGTAATAAGAATATCTGTAAATATTTGTTGTGCTATTTTCCTGATTAATGTCAAACGTGTAGATAAAATATTATAAACGCATTTTGATTATGGATGAATAAATGTGATTGAAGGAAAAGGTCGAATTCCTTGATATCGGTTATGACAAACCACTTGTTGACAGCACAACCTGTCTTGCGGGGGAAACAATTTGGGAACGCGTTAAATCTGAAATCCAAATGGATTACTTTCGAAACGCACCAGCAAGCAATGGTGAAACGAGCGGAGCTTGAGGAATGATCGTTTATTGAATCGAAGAAATTGAATCTAAGAGAATAACACGGATTTTCTCGGTCATATTTGTCCTTGCATGCAATATTTTACCGTAAACCTCTTTCCAGCTTCGGCTGGAAATGTACTCGCATTCTAGCAAGGAACTTCAGAAAAGCGTCAATATTGCTTAGATTTATTCCAGCATTTTGGCATAGCGAATTCGCAGGAGAGGAAAACTGTTTAAAAGCTGAAATACCCTTTCTCCATATGATAAGCGAAGAAATTCGAACAAACGATGCCACACGCGGAGAAGTATAAGGCGAGTTTATTTTTCAAATAAAAATCTCAACGCAATAAAAATTTTATAAGGCTATATTTTCGTGTATCGGGCTGTATATGTTATTATAATTGCGATGAAAAATGTGTCAACGTTTATGTGGATTATTTATAACGTTGATTATTCGCTGATTCAACATAGACTTATAAATAAGAACTTACGTGTTGATTTCGTAATTGCAAAAATATGTCTCGTTTTTTAACGTCGATGAATTGAAGCTATCACTCAACCTTGATTTGCACTTTGTTTCAACTTGGTCGATCGACAGTCGGTGTTCCGTTGCATTTCATTTTACGCAAATATTCCTCCGAGATTTTGATATTACACGGGCTTTTAAAATACGTTAACCAAAGTAAAACGGTCGAGTTCATTTGAAATGGTAATGAAAGTGGTGGTTGATGTACAATTTCGTGGCAACGAGCGTACGGCAAATCAACATTGTCCTCTCGAAAGTAGTCCCCTCGGGAAGCTGCGCGCAACCCGAGACATTGCTCCTCTCGACAACGGTGCTTCAAGTTTTCAGAGCTGAAAGTGCCTTCAGTCGGTCTGTCGCGACCTCTCTAATGTTGTTCGCAGTTCCGAAACGGCAACCTTTGAAGTGGAACACGAGCTTTGGGAAAACTAATGAAATCAAATATACATAGATCAGCAGATTAAAGAGACCAGTCGAACTTTTTTGACAACAAAATTGTTAGACGAAAATTCAATTACAAAAATCAAATATCTTCTTTTTTTTTCAATATTTTTGCAACTTAATATTTTTCATCGTATCATGTTATTAAAAATAAGTTTTCGCTTGAAAACGTGGAATTATTTATGATCGCATATTAAACATACCAAGAACAGTAAATTAGCGTAATAAATAAATATAGTAATTTTTAATGAAATATTGATTTATAGTCACACATTTTAAATTTTATATATCTTTTAATATCTCTTAATTAAACATTTCAATCTAGTTGTAAATTATGTTTCCCCGGAATTAGCTGTCGAAGTCTTTCATTACGTTAAATATAGTTTAAAATGTCAAATGTGAGTAACTTTATTTCTTTTAACAGTCAGACACTTCGGTTCGATTGGTATTTAAAACTTTCATTATAAAATTAATTAAAATCGATGAATTTCGATTTTCGTTTCGGATTTGTGTGTAATCTAATAAATAACACAGTAAAAAGATCCACACAGTAAAAAGCGATTTCACAGGTCAGGCATTAAGAACGAAGTTTAATTTGGCAATACATATAATTTTAATTTGCGAATTTTTGTATACGGTGCGTACACAGACAAATGAATCAAATTATAATAATCATAAATTTTACTATATTTTTCTGCGTTTTTAACTTTTTTTTCGGCGAATTTCAACTTTAATTAATTTCAAATTTAACACCAAAATTCCTGCAAAAAAATTAAATATTTTGTATTTAAATGTAATAAACAATTTTTTAGCATCAATTTAAAACATGAATGATAAAAAAATGCATTCGTAAAAAACTTCTTGCAGCTGATTTTTTGCAATACGCAGTAAATACCGAAGATTACCATATCGTTAAATAAGTTATATAACTTACTAGGCGTTAACTTGAAATTTATGTTCGTCAGCTGCAATATTGATTTTCATCTCAGCATTTCGCCTATTCATAATGAATACACTTATGCAGAAACAATGCTTTATTTATTATACGGACGTTTCATTACAACCTAAATACTTTTTATTACATCATTTACAGCATTAACGTTTGACATCAAACATTAAAACATGAAACTTACAAGTTATCTTAACTTATTATTTAAGAAACTCATGCATAAAAAATATAATTAAATCGTAATAAGCAAGTCTTTAAATTAACAATGCATTCCCCTTAGTATCACTAAACGTCCAAAATTTCATTAATCAATTTACAATCACAAACTTTCGATTCCTCCAATTTCGGTCCTTATATCATTAAATGTTATGATTTCAGCGCCCGGCAGAACAACCGACGAGGTACTTCTCGGCGAAGTAGACATAGCCTTCCAAAGCAATACATTGGAAATTACAACCAAAGAGCCCTTCTTGAAGAAATGTGTCGTCGACGGGAAATTTTACTCGCATAGTCAAACGGTGAGTAAAAATTGCCGCGTCACCCAGTCATTCGTTCGCTGAATAAGTGAACGCCAACAGTTTTACGTCAGACAACACCTTCGACTGAGAAAATAATTTTCTAGGTCTCAACAAATGCGCCTAACCGCAACTGAATTATTCATTTCGCAATCCAATAAAACCTCCGATCCAAATAAACAAATTCAGTTTAAACTTATTAAATTATTTAACTTGCCGCTAACGAACACGCTTATAATTTAATTAAATTTTATTTAATGCAAATAAATTGCGTCGAGATGAACGTATTTGTTCGAAATGACGGAATTATTTTTCTGCGCGTCCGTTCGACGATCCGATCGATTCGGTAAACTGCCATTAACATATCCCATTTGTTTGCAGTACCGTTAATTGCAAGATTAAAGTTTAAGTACGTGAAAATCCTTGAAATTACAACGACGGCAATGAAAATATGAAAAAGAAGAAAAATTATTAAGCGCGCGACGAAATGACAAATTCGACGCTCCTTTCGGTGCGCAATGAAGTTTAAGTGGCACGACTTGCGAGTGGCTAATTAGCGCTTTGCAACTTTTAGTTTAACTAAATTTGGTCAGTTTTAATGCAGTTGAATTTCGCACTCGTTAACATATAGCCTGACAGCAGTTGCCGTTTCATTTCATTAGCTCCATATAATTTAAATTCCTCCGGGCAAACTTTTCATTCGACTTTTCACCTCCGTGGCGCGAAAACTAAACGACGAGTGTAGCCATTCAAGCGGCAAGAAAGTGCAATCTTGCTCGAATACTTTTAGTACCGGCAGAACGGAGGTGTTTACAATGGGAATGACAGAGATGATGTTTTTTAATATACGAAAATTGTATTGACTGAAGTTTTAGATGTTTTCTTATAATGGATTCGAACTCGAAAAAAAATGTACAAAGTACAATCGCGTTTCTTATTTTTTTTTAGTACAGTTTTTTTACAAAAATTACAAAAAAATGAAAAAAATTAGTAAAATGTGACAACGAATTTCACTTGAAATTTCTTTAAATTCAATTTCGTTGATAAAAAAAAATTTGGAGCTTCCTACAGGTAATATTGTATACAATAAACAAAGTTATTTGTTTTAGAAAGAAAAAACTAATATATCTCTATTACAATTTTACAACTTCAAAATAACATTATATTATATATACATTATGTTATATAATATAAAAAAAGTATTTTGAAATGTAAAAACGCAACTCGCAATTCAATATATTTTTTTCGTATACAGTTTATTGATTTACATTGGCGGTGGTATTATTATCAATAAAATTTGTCGTTTTATTTGTGCAGTATAACAAAAATAAATTTAATATCCATTTATATTTATCTTAAAAATTTGAATAATTTAGACAATCAACAACCATTTAAAAGAACGCAAACCACTCGTACCTTAAAAGACTGATCGTATTTTGGTAATAAACTATTAATTAGAAAATCTAATCCTTCCTCTGATGCAATTAAAATACCCTCTTGCACCTTAATAGTATCGCGTCGTAAATTCTGCGAGGCCACCGTTTTCTCTAGCCGGCAAAATAAAATTCGATATCCCCCGCGTACAAGAAATAGCGCACCGCTTCGCGGCGACGTACGCTCGTCGCGGGGAATTAATTAATGAACAACTGAAACGCAGCGATTCAACATCCGCAAGGCGAGAAAAAAGGAGCACGAAGGTGGGACACGCCATAAGAAACGACAGCCGTACGTTACGCGAAATTCGCGCCAAATAACAGAATTCGCAGAAGGCCGACTTACGCGATTCAAAGTTTGTTCCATAATTTACGAGGGTTTATTCAAAACTAAGGCGTGCGACGCGTTAATCCAATTCACCCGCGGCATAATGTTGTTCGGAATTCACGACTTGTCACCCGAAAAGCTTTGTCGAGTGAATATTTATGCGAGAAACGGACCAGCTTTTTCCGTCCTTTTTTTCGCTCTTGTTTTTCTTTTTTCTCCTCTTTTCGCGTCGCGGTTCACCGTGACGCGAGAACGCAAATTAAAGTCTTTGTTTCGGAATAACGTGGATAATCGTTTATGTAAACATTTATGTTTTCGAAAGTCGCGTTTTTATATTATTTTAGCTGAACAAAATTTTGAACGCGGGCGTTTATTTTTGCCGCAATATTCGCCGAATGTGAAATAATAATCGCTGAGTCGGCTGGAAAGAAAGCCGAGAGGGCGAAGGGGAGGACGAGGTAAAAGTAACGATTCGACACAATTTCATTATTTTTTCGGCGTCCAATTAGCGTCGTTAACAAACGATAATGCAAAGCGAAGTATTCCTTTCACGGAAGAAATCGATTGATCGGACAACGGAGTTATCTTTTTAATTATCTGCTTATCTGACGTAAATGGATGAAAAAATTTGTTATTTCGACAGCTATTTATGAGAGGGCTGCGTCGCAGTAAATCAATGCTGGTTGAAATGAATAATCAAACGGTTATATTTACAATAATTCACTTCTCAAATGTTGTCATTGTCACAAGTGTTGTCGCAATAAATTTATAATATGAGTACATTTTTCACAAACACTTCTCTGAAAAAAATACACCTGTTCCTGAAACATGTAAAACATAAAACATGGGAGATCATTTATTTTTTATTATTAATAAATTTCTATATTTCGAATTAAAAATATTTTAAGGCCTCTTTTTCTCAGTAATTTTAAGGCTTTAACTTTTGTAATTAAATGCTTAACAATACACCATACGTCATTATTTGGCCTACGTTTTTGTTTCTTCTGGGATTTATTCAATACCACTAATATTTTTCTCATTGCACTTTTACGATGCGCACCTTTTTCCTTCCACTTTTATTCACGGACACAAAGAGTAACGTTGCCTTATTCTGCTAACAGATACCATCCTTCGATCCAAACTCTCATTGCCTCTGCGTGGCGGGAGAGGTTTATTGTTGGTGGCAAAGTTATCGGTCTTCCAGCACGGACTCATCGGCAATAATACCCCCCGCCTCGTGGACAACGGAAGAAAACTTTATCCTCCTGGATCACGGCAGCACCGATTCCGCCGATAAACTCGAAGCCTCTGGCGAACCACTCGAAGAGTCTGCTGCGAAAAAAACGTCCGAAGACAACGCGACCAAACCCAGTCAGTCATCAAAAACATGCATCGTTATGGGTAAAGTATTTTGTTTCGCGTTTACCAAAACTTTTTTAAATCTCTTGGGTGAAAGTAAAACTTACCGAAAAGATATACGTTTGCAAAAAATACTTAATATTTTTTTCGTTTCTTTTATGTTGTCAAGCTTATGATGCAGAGAAAGACCTAGGAATCAAACAATAAATTTTTATAAAGATATATAAATGTATCTATATAAAGATTTATAAATTAAAACATACGGAATTCAACAAAGTGCTTCTCTCGGGTTAATGAGAAATATATTTGTAATTGTTATGAAAATAATATAAATTTGTACACAATATTTTGCTAATAAATATATTATGTATTCCGTTTATTCTGTTTATTAAATGCACAAACTATTAATACGATCTAGCATATTTATTTCCCCAACAGAACAATGGTAGAAATTACATC
>JABFOV010002048.1:0-21638 GCA_022817685.1 Aradophagus sp. ZL-2020 | reverse complement strand
ATAAAATGTTGTGAACAAACAAGAAATTATTTTTATTATAATGAGACGGAAATATGCTGTTATATCAAAAGATATTTAATTCTTCTTTCAATCCTTTTCAATTTTGTCTTGTATAATATAAAGTAGTAAAACATTTACTTTATTTAAATATTTTTTATTTCTTGTCGATAAAACGAATATTAGCCTATTTTTTTCAAATAAAATTTTTAATTTAAAATTTATTTTGTTTTTTGATTTTCTGTTACACATTATAACCTTAAAATACATTGGAAAGCTGACAGATGTGTATAACTATTAATACTCACTATAATAAATTATTCAATTAAAATATGGTTAATTTTACAAACCTGTTCTTCGGTCGTGCCGTCCATAAAAAATACAGATGGTATTTGCATTTTGGCGTCTTCTTATAAGGTAACACGTTGCTAAAAAAATATCAAATTTGACCACAAAAACAATTGTAAGGAAGCTGACATCTATGAGCATTAAATTTTTTTCTCTGATAGGTTGGCAACATTGTTGCAAACTCCATTCCTAATAGAAACTGTCATGTTTCGGAGCAAAACGGGTGCTATTACAGATTATTACGAGCTAAAATCCATTATTTTACATATTGTCTACTTTTCAATGTAGCAATTAATAAATAAATAGATTATCATTATTGTTATGTCCGAGCACATGGAAAAAATTGTTTTATGCAAAGGAGTTTCAAGAGAAAATGAATCACAAATACCGTACAAAATCGTCTTGGAAGCAGCCGGTTATGAGTGCGAAATTTTGCCGGCTCTGAAATTTGAGTACATCAATTCGGAAAAACTTTTAGATTGTTTGATTAATTATGATCGTTATTCAGGTAATTAAATCTATAACATTTATGAAAAGCTGACTATACAGTTTGAAATATTAAGTTAATATTGAGATATATTATTGAAATTAAGATGAGAACTTTTAAATTTTAATATCAAACATCCCATGAACAAGATACGAAACATTCTCAGATATTATGTAACTTTACATAAGATTTTTATAACGCCTTATAGTAGCATTTTTAAAATCATACAACATAGTATCATTATAACTAGTTCATCAGTTAGTAATTAAAAAAAAAGTAAATTATAATATATATTTTCTAGGACTTATTTTTACAAGTCAACGGTCAGTAGAAGCCATTGATCTTGTCAAAAATAATAAATTAATTTCTCTGAACAATTGGGCAAATCTGCCAGCATTTTGCATTGGACCAGCAACAGCGAATATGGTAAGGGAAAAGTTAAATTTGCAAAACATTCTTGGTGAGGAGTCAGGTAATGCTGAAAATTTAGGAAATTTTATTGTGAAAAATTCAGCAACGGGAAATGTACCTCTGCTATATCCTTGCAGTGAAATAGCGCGAGAATCTATTGATAAAATATTATCTGAAAATAAAATTTGCTTTGAAAAGTTGGTCGTTTATCAAACATTGCCCAGCAGATCTCTAGAAACAGATTTTGAGCGGATTGTTGAACCTGCTGTGAGAGTTTTGGTATTTTTTAGTCCATCTGTCGTGGAACATGTAATTCCATTATTAATGAGACATAAAAGTTGGCTTGAAAACATCAAACTCGTTGCTATTGGTCAAGTTACTAACGAAGCTTTGAATAAATTGGGGTTAAAAGTAGCTGCCGTGTCAGTAAAACCAACGCCTGAAGCATTATTAAATGCTATTCAATATTGTCATGACAGATAATGTGTACTAAGTCTGAAATTACTAATGTTTTATAATTAAATTAATTTATGTTCGTTACAAGTTTGTAATGAAAGTTATATTTTTAAAAATGTAAAAAAATGTAGCAACTGTTGTATCTATACTTTTGTAATATATAAATTTACACATTATTAATAAATGATGTTATATTTTTATGCGTAACATTTCATTTTTTTCACTATCACTCTCAAATAAATGAATAAGAATCGCAATATATACAATACAAATATAATATATACAATTTTTAATTTGTTTATGAACGTATTCAATAAAAAAACTGTATGCTTGTTTTTTACTTTATTATCATAAATTTATAAATTTAATTATTACAAACTAATTATACAAATTAATACAATATTACAGTAAAAACATTTTAATATTTTTTGAGTAATCTTATTGACTGTAACTGACATCTTTGTCATGAGTTTTGATAGGTTTTTGGTTGCATTAAATTGTATTAATATTTATATTATTATTTATAATTATTGTTCAATAACTATGTAAATATTATCAAATTTAAAAAAAATACAATAAAATGTAAATACATATAAAAGTCAGCGTGAAAGTAGTTTTGATTTAAAGGAAAGAATGAGTATATATTTGATACCATTTGCATTCGATGTTACAAAATAGTAAAATAAATGTTTTAAACGTTACTGGTTTTTTTAAGTTTTATAATATATTAATATAACATATATAATAAATAATTTTATTATAAATTAAAAACTTTTATACACAACCATTATTATAAATATAATTAATAAATTTGGATTATTTTACTTTGACTTTTAATTCAAAAGACAAAAAAAAAAAAA
The DNA here is from genome assembly GCA_022817685.1 of Aradophagus sp. ZL-2020. Classification (NCBI taxonomy): domain Eukaryota; kingdom Metazoa; phylum Arthropoda; class Insecta; order Hymenoptera; family Scelionidae; genus Aradophagus; species Aradophagus sp. ZL-2020. The sequence continues at coordinate 19,079 of JABFOV010002048.1, read as the reverse complement.
TATAAAAATATCGACAGAAAATCAAGACTTTTTAAAACCAGTAATCTTTTGATATAATTGCACAAGTAACTTTATCTGAAAACACTGTCGTTAAAAAACTTTTAAATTAAAGTAATTTCGTTCGTTTATAAATGTTTACCACTTTGCATAAGATGAGATCAGTGTTCTTTTATTTATTTATTCTCTAATGTATTTTTTTACTTTAGTATCTATTGCGATTTAACAGACAAGATAATTCTGCCCCAACAATTGCAGACTGATTGTTATAATAAGGCTGCTGATTATTACCGCCATTATTGTACTTCATTTGAACAGCCGTTTCATAATCTGGAGCTGGCCGATATGATGGCAATAAGGCACGAAGGTTATTTATATCAGTCGATGATACTGAAACTACAGGATAAGGTGATGTGGATAAGTCATTGTAACTTGTCCACCTCGTATGCTCTTCTATTCCATTACTTTCCATATTGACAGATGGAGCTTGTTCAGAAGTATCACCTCCTTCGTTTTCCTATTTATAAAGTAGTGTGTCAAACCTTTGACCATATAATTAGAGTTCGTATAAAAAAGTTAATATTGTAAATGCATTATTTTACCTGTAGTCTTTCAGTCGGAACTCTAGATTCTTGGTGTTGCATGTAGAACGTATGTTGAGAAATGCATAATCTCCAAACATACTTAGCGTCTCGGGATTCACTAAATGTAAATTGTTTTGCAAACTCAGTATCGGATTGACACTCTATTCTAAAAGTTTTTTTGTGATTGATGACATTACTTATGTCCTTCCACCTAAAAAATCAAAGTATCAGTTTTATAATTCAAAAGTTTAGTTATTAAATCTACTATTTTTATGTATAATATTTCTTGTTTTACCTATAAAACTGTGTCATTTCTGTGGAAGAACATCCAACTATAATGCCATTAAGTGTTATTCCTAAAATAACGTCATTATTTCTTTCATCCTGAAAATTTAAGTATTTATATTAAAATTATGTTTCAGTTTTGATTTAAATCAATTATTAGGATTCTAGATAAAGATTCGGAAATTGAGAAGGAAGTTTTTTTTATAAGTTCCAATGATTCTATTAATATGAATCAATGAGTAAAACATACTTTAGCTGAAAACGTTTCATATCCATAACCATCCAGCTGCATAACAATTGTAATATAAATATCTTCTGCGCCTGACTGACTGATGCCTAATAAATTTTTATATTGACATATTGTACTTTGTAATAAAGTATCGAGTGTGTTGGTTTCACCTTCCAATGTACTCTAAAATTATTTATAATAATATTACTTACTGATCTATATTAGTAATTGATATAGAATAAGTTGTATTTTGTAATATTTTTTAGAAAAAGGCGTGTGTATACATTTTATAATATTACTTACTTTTGGAAAGAATGTGAATTCCTGAAAGTACTCTGGAGTATGTCTTTCAGGATCATAATTGCCAAATTCAGCCTGCATTGAATAACTAGCCAGCATAGCAGCTTGCGTTGGAGTAGATTGTATTCTGTCTTCTAAAATATCACTCTTCAGTTGCAAATAGTAATGGTACCTATAAAAATAAATGAATTAAATATCATTCAGTCAATTTCAACATGACACTGTTTCCTTTCCCTTTTGTAATTTATGTTTCTCATGTGATTCAATGATTAATTGAAATGTTAAATAATAAATAAATACAAGATAAAGTATTTCAATTGAAATTAAAGATTGGCACCTTGTAATTTCATCTTGTATCTGCTGTACATCTGATACATAATGAATTACTCTCAAATAAAGAATAAAACTTTTAGCTTCTTTTTCAAGTTGTCTTTTCAATGGTTTGCTCACGTCGACCCATTTGGGAGTTGCCTTGCCGTGTCGAGAAACGTATCTTAAACCAAAATATTCTGGTTGAGCAAGATTCAACCTCTGGGTGACATTGTCCAGACATTCTTGACCAAGACTGTCGATGTTTAAAGTACATTCTATGGTTGTAGCATCTAACAATTCAACGCATATGACGTACTGGTTCTTCGATAGTACGTTGTACTGTCGACTTTTCTTCAAATGAAATTTAAAAGGCATGTCGACCACAGATTTGCACGTCCAGCCGTATTTGTTACAAATTCATCACTTTTCGTATTAAAAATGTAAATTGTTATAAGATGACAACATTGAATTAAAATTCATTATATATTATAGATATCATCAAATAAGAAGTCTTCTAAACGTTACCGCCCTTGTGCTTAATTTTCGAGTCAACTGAATTATATGTTGAAATGGCTCCTTGAATTTTGGACACATATTTTTTATCGAGGTTACATTACGTTACGTCAAATATTAACGATACGTTGCAAATATTCAGACCAACTCACAAATGTTTATCTTGATTTTACACTAGTTTCCATCTTAGTTCCATTTACATGAATTACATAGTTAAAAAGAGATAATCGATTCCTAGTATTCCAGCGCATTCAGAAATTAATTGTCAACCATTGTTGGTCTTCTATCTCTTTCTAGACGTCTTCTTGAAAGCTTTTGTACTTGGGCGCTGTGCTCTCAGATTCTATAGGTTTGTCTCTCTCGCACAAGTTCCTCTCGTTAAAAATACATGCGAGGAACTTTGTGCGTAAAGGACAACAATAAAAATCTGAGAGCACTGCTTGGGCGGTTCTGTCATACTTCTTCTAGTAACAGTAACGATAAACATAACCTCGTCCACTTAGAACAATTTCTTTCTTTTGTATATAAAAAACTGTTCACTCATAATTCTTTTGTAAGGTTAGTAAAACACAACAGCTTTGACTTTTAATTGACATATTAGCAGTTTACTTTTATTTACATTTTTACTTTTCACTGAAGTAATATTTTCCACTGATAAAACTCTAGAATCCCGAATTGGGGGACTATACAGAATCACTCACGTAAAAGTACCAATGATAGAAAATATTTTTGATGAGAACCACTGTAGCACATGTCAACTCATGTCTGATTTTAAAAGTTGTATTCAGTACCGCATTTTTTAAGCTTTTTTTAAAAAAATACCCTATTTATCTATAAAAGTGTGTTAATCTTATTGTTTTTGGATACCAGTCATTAAAAAGTTATTAGTTTATCATTAACTCTGCTGATTCTGATAATTTCATTAAATAATTAATTTATTATAATGTTGTTTCAATTTTGAAATGAGTAATTTTAAATACCTTTTTACAGGAAAAATGGAAATTGATACAAGTGAACAAAAAGGAGCCCAAACATGCTTATCTCGTTTTGTGTCAGATAAGGGTGAAGAATTACCTGGTGGTTTAATTGACCTACCGATAGACATCGATGTAAAATCTCTAGAATCGATTGTTAATAATCTATTGGGCGAAGATGAACACATTCCTTTAGCATTTTTTGTTAATGGAAATGAAGTTACAAAGAATTTAAAAGAGAGTTTTAACAATGACTCTAACATCAGTGAGAATATTATAAACATTATTTATCAACCACAAGCCATTTTTAAAGTTAGAGCTGTAACAAGATGTACAGCATCTTTAGAAGGTATTGTTAATATTATTTATTATACTGAACTAAATTATATTGTTTTAGTTTGTTTTATAAAATAAGAGCGAATCAAATTTTCTCTGTAGATACGTTTAACAAAATAAAATATCTGATTTTTTATACAGGTCACAAGGAAGCTGTAATTTCAGTGGCATTTTCCCCAAATGGCCAAAATTTGGCGAGTGGTTCAGGTGACACCACAGTACGGTTTTGGGATGTTCACACTCAGACTCCTCAGTACACTTGCCAAGGTCATAAGCACTGGGTGCTTTGTATATCATGGTCACCGGATGGGAAAAAATTAGCATCTGCTTGTAAAAATGGAATGGTTTTAATTTGGGATCCTCAAACTGGAAAACAAATTGGTAATATATTCTAGCAGGATTGAGTTGATTCAAATGTTTATACAAACAAATTTTTTATTTATATCGTCTTTCATTAGGTAAAACAATGGTTGGCCACAAAATGTGGGTCACATGTTTAGCTTGGGAACCCTACCATCAAAATCCGGAATGCCGTCTTTTAGCAAGTAGTAGTAAAGATTGTGACATTCGAATTTGGGACACTACACTTTGTCAGACAACTAAAGTTTTGTCGGGTCATACCAAAAGTGTTACGTGTATTAGATGGGGTGGAAGGGGTTTATTGTATTCAGCATCGCAAGATAGAACCATTAAAGTTTGGAGAGTTGCAGATGTAAGTAATAGTATTATTTTACTAATTAAGGAAATAATAAATATTATTTAATATGCAAACAAATTAATTTCATAAATATACATGATAAATGTTTTTTAGGGAGTCTTATGCAGAACATTGCAAGGGCATGCTCATTGGGTAAACACGTTAGCTCTAAATGTAGATTATGTTTTGAGAACAGGGCCTTACAAAGTTGTGCTTAAATCTACAGATCCAAAAGATCCATTAGAACTTGCAAAATCAGAGTATGAGGCAATGGGACCAGAAAAACTAGTTTCTGGAAGTGATGACTTTACATTGTTCTTGTGGAATCCAGAAACTGATAAACAACCTATAGGTAAGTTCAGTTATATTATTTATTGTAGAGTTATGTTTATTGGTAATCAAATGTGTCATATTTGATTAAAAATTTATATATATAATCAAAAAATGTATACATATGATAAATTTAATGATATTATGAATTGAAACAAAATCTTTCAGCAAGAATGACTGGACATCAACAATTGATTAATGATGTCAAGTTTTCTCCTAATGGTTTTTACATTGCATCAGCGTCTTTTGACAAATCAATAAAAATTTGGAATTCTAGCAGTGGAAAATACATCGCTTCACTTAGAGGTCATGTACAGTCTGTTTATTCAATCGCTTGGAGCGCTGACTCCAGATTGCTCGTAAGTGGTAGTGCGGATTCTACTTTAAAAGGTAAATTGAGAAATTTAAAACTTACGAATTTTTAAAAAAAAGTTAATACTTTTGAATTAGTTCAATATTTTTAAAGTAAAATCCTACCAAAGTAGGAATAGCAGAGGAGTATCTATAGTCAACAATTTTTGTTAATAATTCATGATGTATGTAATTTTTTATTTTCATCATATTTTGTAAATGTTTCAAATAGTTTAAGAAATTGTACATTTTCGACGCATTTACAACTTTGTTTTGTTTTCAGTATGGAATATGAAAACGTTCAAAATCCAAGAAGACTTACCAGGTCATGCAGACGAAGTTTTTGCTGTCGATTGGGCTCCAGATAGTATTCGAGTAGGATCTGGTGGTAAAGATAAAGTACTGAAAATTTGGCAAAACTAATGAATTGTAATAAATATTTGTATATAATTTATATATTCTAAATAATTATTAAATAGTACATTGGATATTTTTACAACCAACAAGGATATATTTCTAACATTATAACTGATTTGAAACAAATAAAATGAATTAAAAGGACTAAATGTTGAGAGTCATTTTGATATTTTTTTAAATCTCATTGAAAAAAGATCAACTTGTTTACTGCTCAGATATAGGTGCATTTTGATCATCAAGTTTTACAAACAAAACAATCTAACAAAATTTGAGTCAGTTATTTTTCAGAGAAACAGATGTCAAAAATAACAATTAAGATAGTTCATACAAATATTTGGATATCATAAAATTTTTTTCACTTTGCAAAAATTCGCAACGTATCCTAGTAGATTTGAATAATAAATGCCACAATTAACATGCATTTAAATTCGATTTTTGAAAATACTTACTGTTATCTTGCCTCCAAACTCAACAATAAAGTGTAATATCTTCGTATCACTTTGAACTTGGCGCGATGTCGCACTCTCGGCTTCAACGGCAGTCGCTCAGCTATTCGTCGGGTGCTCAGTGGCGCACCCTCTGATTGTACGGTTTGAAAGCCCGGTCGCGGGCCAACGGGAAGCCGTGTTAACGCGAGCGCAATCGACGACGGTCGATTCCCATCCGAAGTCATCAATGTTATGACGTGTTATTCTTTTTAATCAAAAAGTCAAAAAGTCTATTAACATCAGACCCGGTAATTCAGGCTCGACGAGAGCGAGGGGTAGTCATCGTAGGTAAGTCGTCGCAAACTAACGCTCCTTTTCGGCCGTGCGCTGCACAGTTCGTGGCATGAAAAGTTTCGCTGCGGCTTTCGAGGTTAGACACTTATTATACCGTCGTTGCTCCTTTTTGGCGATTCGTCGTCGCCGATTTCGCCGACCTCGACGTTTCACCGCACCTTCCTCACCTCGGCCGATAGCTTTCATTTCGTCTTTTACGTTTCATTGCGAAAATTGCCGCAACTTTGCGCCAAGATTATTGCAACGTTAATGGCAACGGGTCGGCGAGTCGTGACCTTGAAGGCAAATAATCGTCGCGAACATTTTCCCGCGTTTTCTCCAGAGCCATCGTGAAATGTCAAAATTACAAGCGCCACGTTATTTTTCTCGGCCATGACACGGCTAAGCCACTATGCGCCTTTTGCTTTTTGTCACGCGATCAAAGTTGACGTAATGACGTTGTTCTGACTTTTCCAGAGATCTTAGGATATTACAATGATGCAAGATGAAGATCTTGGGGGTTCAGCTAGACGGAACGTCTTCAGTCAGGCTTTCATGAGAATATCTCAGGTAAACAATGTAGGTTGATCGCTGCTGCCTTAAAGAATAAATGTTTTCAGATGTGATATATTCTGATATTTTATTCATTGATTTAATTCAATGATACCTACAAAAATAATATTAGACGAATAATATTATGATAAAATTTGCTGATGAATTTTTACCATTGTTTAAAATAAATATTGAATCAGTTGAGTTGCGATGAGATAAAATCTTCTTTAAATATTAAAAGTTATTTGTATGAATATTAACAATCTTGCAATTTTAAAGCAAAATTTTTTAAAGGTGTTATTTTACTTAAGTACATTTCAATTCGATTTTGTTATTAAAAACTGCAAAATGTGTAGCTACAAATTAAATGAAATATTATTAATGCTGATTCAACGTAGTTTAAAGTGGTTAATCTGTTAGGGCAGAAAATATATATATATATATATATATATATATATATATATATATACATTGAAAAACATACCTTTTTAAACTTAATTACGCAAAACTAGGCCACAAAATAATATTCTTTATATTCAATGAATTGTACGTCATTTTATTTTTACTTATTAAACAAATGTTGGAAACTTTAACTACATCTTCACATAGTCTCGCTGATGTAATGGTTGAACGTCTAGACTCATTTGCTAGGTATTGAATAACGTTATTTGCTGACGTGGTGGTAATTTAGATTGAGTTATTATTATTATATATATATTATTCTCTTCTTGGAAGGTAACATTACGTTTCTTGGAGATAAATGAAACTAAATTTTGATAAGTTTTGAATTTAAAATGGAAGCGAAATGTTATGGATAATCATATATCTTTTTTGCTATGTTAATAGAAAATTTCAAACAAAATATTTTGTTGCAGATTTATCAAACTCTACTGGATTCGTGGACTCCGCACGTTGTATCGCGATGGATATTTGCGATATTTTTAGTATCCTTATTCCTTTTACGTATACTTATATCCCAGGTTTGTTGTATTGCATTATTTTTATGTAAAAAATGTTGAAAATACTCGTCAGTAATCATGCGCTATTTTAGGTTGAAATATAATTTGATTATTTACTTATTATTGTGCCCAAGAAATGTGAAATTCCAATTACATTGTTGTACTATTTCCGCCTTAATTTTTGAATCTTAAAATATGTTCTTTGTATCAGGGTGTAAAAATATTATGCTTTCAGCTATACTTAATTTATTTTCGCTCAACATGTACCATAAAGTTTTCTCTCTGAGAAATGAATGTAAGATCAATTTCAATGTTTGCTTAAAGTCATAAATTATTTTATTTTCAGGGTTGGTACATAGTCACATATGCATTGGGAATTTACCATCTAAACTTATTTATAGCATTCCTCACACCAAAAATGGATCCGCCAATGAATTTCGATGGTAATAATTTAAATTTTATAGTTTTTCTTTTCATGTTAATTAATACTGTATAATTTTGTTTTTAATATAAAAAAACTGCTGTTTTTGCAATTTTTAAGTTAACTGACCTAGATAACTAAAGCAAAATAACCCAACTAGTTCTTTTTATTTGAGCATATAAGTATATTTAGCAATTAAATTTTTTAAAATTAATTTGATTTTGAATTTTGATTAAAAAAGAATCATATAAGGACTATAAAATAATTATTTCATTTTGCAGATGACGAAGGGCCTGAATTGCCAACAAGATCCAATGAAGAATTCAGGCCGTTTATCAGACGACTGCCAGAATTCAAATTTTGGTATTCAGTGACAAAATCGACACTGGTTGCAATGGTGTGCACACTTTTTGACTGCTTCAATATACCAGTATTTTGGCCAATACTCGTTATGTACTTCATAACGTTATTCGGAATAACAATGAAACGTCAGATAAAGGTAAAATTAATATTTTATATTACTATATAAATTAAATTTTTGTTCCGGTACATCTTCAAAAAGCAAATGAAATTTCATGATTGAATGAAGTGCATTCTTATAATATAGATGTTATAAGAATGCAAAAAAACTTTACATTCAATATATTTGTTATATTTGATCTGTGGATCCACTGATAACATTCAATCTGTAGGTTGATACATCATATAATGGCATATTTGTTTCGATAAAGATTGAAGTAAAATTTACTTTGAACATTTCGTTTCAATTTTCATTTAATCTGGGCTTAATGGTAATTGAACTGAAATTGAAATTGAAGCATTTTACATTGAGAAATTTTTCATGTTTGTAAATTTTAAAATTTGTAATGGAATACACGCCGTATAAAATTACGAGCAAAAAATGATGCGACCTTTATGCATTTCATATAAAGTCTGAAATTTATTGTTTCCTTTTTACTGACTATCCTGTTGTTGCAAGTAAATAAATTTGTTAATCAATGATGAAATAAAAACAAGAATAAATAAATACATAAATGAATAAATTAATTAGTGAATATTTAAATAAATTAATATGGAAATAATTAAATGAATCAGTAAATAATAAAATCAGAAGAGAATAATAAAATCATAATTAATGAAGAACTGAAAAAAATAAAATTATTTCGGAAAACAATAAAAATAACAAGATCACTTTTTATGTATGAAAACTCATGTGAGATTTCGTCTGAGATTTAAAGTGACTTTTTGCATGAGATCTCATAAGAATTTACATACTGAGGCCTCAGACGAAATTTGTTTAATCTCAATATTTGTTTGAAGACTATGCCATCTCAAAATTGTACATGAATTTTTAAATAGAAAAATTGTAGGTAGCATTGTTTTCGTCTGGGGCGTTGATATAATATTTTTATGGTATCAATCAAAAGGGTGCTATAATTATGTAAAGTTTAATTTACACCATACATCTATAATATAAATCCAAATGATCAAGTAACAATACATCAATCATGCAAAAATGCATTATCATTAAAATATGTTACATTTTGAATTTGACTGTAAGCATTAAGAAAGTACTATAAGTAGTTATATAACTAATAAAAAACTAACTAAGGATTAATTTTTTTCTAGCATATGATAAAGTATAAATACTTGCCGTTTACGCATGGTAAACCAAAGTATCAAAATCACGAGGACACTTCGAGATTAATAGCAAAGTAAACGGCCAACGACGTATGCTCTCCCCGATTGTGTGAATGCGCATAGTTTACAATATTTCCTACTTATCCTTTTGATGGCAGGTTTTGGATATGAGCAATTAAGTTTCGAATTTAGACGATTAAAGTCGAAACACTTTTTGCATCTCGCTCATTTTATCAACGTGTCAGCGACAACAAAATGCTAAAAAGAAACGCAAAGAAAGAAATAAAACAAAGCGAATTCCTTCGTTAATGAGGGAATTGACGGGTCTTAATATATTTGTATCATACAATTTGTACAAAGTATTGTTAGGTCTTGCAGTAACGTAAAATTATCAAGATACTTGAAAGATTAATTCGTGCGAATTTCTTTTTATCAGATTCTGCATTTACTAGACAGAAATGTATTTTAGAATGAATTTTTTGTTGCAGAAAAGAAAGATAAGATATAATTTATTAAATTCATTTCTATTTGTGTTACGTTATTGTTTCGATGCAACTGCCACAGTTTCTGGCATTAAAAAAATCACTTTTAATACCAGTCAACGTGCTATTTTCGTCGAATCAAAGCATAATCAAATGAACGGTATGAAACTTTGTTCATTCCGCGGAAACGCTGACTTCATTTTGTTACAACAGAAGCAATTTGTGTCATAAGCGACATTCTGCGGTGTGTTTATAAATTACGACTGTGCTTATACTGCCAAAAGCATGGATTTTAATTGTTGCATTATAGTGCTTTTCGCAATTAATTCGTTGCACGTCGTTAGTCAATGTAAATTTTGTGAAAGATTTTCACCATCACCCGTCCTCTTTTTTTTAACTTAATAATACGTACGTCAACTGCACTTCTTTCTACAGGACGGCGTTTCTGCGGACAGTTGCATTACCATTGCAAATTGGTAATTTTATTTTCGGATACACTTGATTTGTCAGATGTTAATATTTATAAAAATAAAATGAAGATTAATGTATAAAACATGTTTTCTAGGCATTTTTGATTACCATGTATATATATGATGGAATAAATTAACAAATTTGATTATAATAATATCTGTTTATATTATTTCTTATACATTTTTCAAACTTTCTTTTTCTTGTTGATTAATTTACGCTTTGCAGTTGAACGTTATAATTTCAAACAGTATTTATTTTGTCGCTTTCCTTTTGGGAAATGTTCATTTTCTAAAGTAATAGAATGTAATCGAACCGTGTATTACTCCCATGCACGAATGTCATTTTTCATTGCACTCAATACGGAAATGAAAGGTAATCAATATAATAATTACTAAGCTATAAGACAAAAAGAAAAAAGAAAGTACGTGGGCAGTAAATTTGATTTTCTTATTAAGATATATTTTTTATTATTGATAGTTTTTCTTTTCTTTTCATACATACATATTCATTTTCATACAACAAACAAAATACAATTTAGACTTTTTGTGGATAAAGTACTTTTATAAGAGTAACGGTGATATATTTATCCATTAAAGTAGCTTAGACACCGAAATAATCAAATCAACATGTATTCAATATGTTTCTTCTTTTACAATTTTTCAAACAAACGCATCTCGTGGATATGTACCAATGTTTCCTTATACTTTTTCGCAGCACAATCAATGGAATAAATACTTCTTTCTCAAAACATTCTTACAATAGTAATATATTACTTTCATTTTTTCGTTTCTATTTTTTTGTTTTTAATAATTTTTACTTGATTACAACAATGAATCTCGCACTTCAAAAAAATTGAGGCATTCCTTTTGTTAGAACCGTTTCATTTTTTGTTAATTCGACACCGAGGATATTGATACACAAATTTTGTTGAGTAATTTCTTAAATTGTAATAGGACCATCTTATGTCCTCGGTGTGTTGTATACAACATCAAGATTTCTTTTTGTTAAGCGTAAGGATTCTATAATAAAAATATATATGTAAAACTTATACAAAAATATGTATGTACAGTTGATTAAAGCTAAAATTAATTGCTTTAAGGTACAATGATTATAAATTATATAAAGCTCCAATTACGTTTATTGTGGTCATCTTAGAAAAAAGTGCGTACGCAGCTAAAATAGCATTTATTTTAACTAAGTAAAATTTTTTTATATTTTTAATTAGTATTGTGCAATTTTGAATGTATTATAGAAATCAGTTCCCAGTAAACTATCTATACAAATACAATTTTTTAACTAATGACTTTAAAATCAAGCCTGAACTATTGACTTTATTATTTTGCACAAAATGATACCTTAATTAAGGAAATTAAAGCTGACACTATTCTTAAAAATAGGTAAATTTAATCCTACTTCATCTTTTCTTAATTTTTATAAATCACTTCAACGTTATTTTTTAATGTTTAATTAAATAAAGTTACCGAAATAAATATAATCCTATCATTTTATTATTATTAAATTGAATAATTAAGTTATATCATCAATGTTATATGCTTTTTTACAATTTATACAAAGCAGTAATGAAACTGTTACTTAAACTTGTGTAATGATTACATTTGAACAAAATCAGCAATTTCTTTATAATTATTTTCAGAAATGACATTTTACATAATATAATATTAAAAAAAAATGTTTTACTGGAATTCTACACTTTTTATACCAAAATATGATTTTAAATCAAAACTCGCTTCACCATAATAAAACATGACTAGAATATTTTAAATAGGTATATTTAATAATTCAACGGTAACTAGATAAATTAACCAATCAGTTCAATTTTGTACATCATACAAGTTCTTTTTCTCTTAGAAATGTTTTTTTATAATACCTAAATAGACATTGGTTAAGTGTGTGTTTGTCTTTAACGCATGCATTACTTTGGACATAGTTTCAACATTGCTGACAATAATTACACTTTATAAATAATAAATAACAACGTTTCGTTTTAAATTATACACTCAATATTACAGTAAAAGCTTGCGTTTGAATTTCAAGTACTCCACGCATGACTTAAATTTCCATGATAATGTATTTTAATAAATGCCTGAGAGCATTAAAAAAACATTTACTTGATTGAACTGTAGTTCTCGATAAATTTGCTTTTTTCAATTCTCAAATGTAAATCGACATCAACATCACGATATCAAATTTAATGAAAACTGCGTCATAAAATACTGGTCTCGTTTGATTACTTTATTTCTGAATTCTAACGTTCCAGTAGGGTTCAAACTTAGGTTATTTTATAAGTTATTTTGTAAGACACTTATCGCGTATAACACATTAAGCCGAGAAAATTGGTCGTTCGGTTTGCAATACAGATATTCAATTTTGTACTTCGATCGTACAACTTCTACTAACCATTTAAGTACACATAAATATTGAATAAAGATAATTATTAATTTTCGCAGTATTATGTTGCCTTTATAGCGGAAATATCAACGCTGAAATTATTCTAAAGTAATGCAGGTATTACTTGGTAGCGTGGATGATATATACAAAATTGCGGCCAGCTGCCAAGCATACATTAAAGCAGATTTAAAACGAGAATATGTAAAATCCGTAATAAAGAGATTGAATATTAATTCTTGTTAGAAATTTAAATGTTTTTATTTAGAAAGATAAATTCAAAGATCGATTCAACTGTGAAATAAATTATTTATTTTGAAACACTGTTTCTGTTAGAGACACTTTTTGTGTCTCAAATACAAATAAACATCTTGTGACTTTTTTCTTGTATATAGAACAAATATTATTAAAACAACAGCATATTTAATATAAAATAATTACTCAAAACTTAAAATTTTAATAGGTTTCAATAAATGTTTATTTGCCGAGATAACTTGGAATTGACAACTGCAATTATATTCGATTTTAAAAATTTTTTTACTTGGCTAACAAAACAGTAACACTAACAACACTAGCAGTAAGACAAGTGTCTTAAAACGAAACACTTGTGTCTGTAATGATATCTTTAAATAATTCAGAAACAAAAAAGAAGTTATTTACTTTTTAAAAAAATTTTCATTAGTATACATAACAATTATTACTATTAAATGCTAGTAATTTTTGACTCGTTAGAAATGTGTATATCAACTTTTATGAACAAAAATAAATTCTTTTTCAGTGATCACGCAAAAAAGGGGCAATTTAAATTTAAGGGATAAATTTATGACGATATCATTTCAAATATTTTCAGCAATTTAAATAAAATTTTCTTCTAATTATAAATACAATGAACAGAAACGTAAAATAAATTTTACAAGCTGTATAATTTGTATTAAAATCTATTAAAAAATATTTGAACTGATATCTTTCAAAGCACCCTCTTTTGCGTATAATATCTAAACATGTCTAAATCGGCAGAATATATTCTATAATTAACAATTATCAAATACATTTAAATACAATAGTAACATTAAAATTGTACATTATTGTTTTTACATTTAAATTTACTTGTTCTCTTTGTACGAACCTTCTCCTCTGATTTTCATGATGTAAGAATTTTTCATCGACAAGTAGATCTTCGGGAAATTATTTAAGAAAATGTCCAGTTTAGGAGACGTCCCATATGGTTTTATACAAGGCTCATTATTTTAAAAGATTGACTGATATAAATGTACGAAAGACTCTACTGTGGCGACAAACGATTTTGTCACTATTCGTTTTGGTCTTCACAAATAGCGTTTTTGTTACGGTCGAGGAAAGCCGTTGATGAGTTTGGTCCGATCACAGTGGTGGTTGTTGTTTCACTGACAGTAGATTCTCGTTTTCGATACGGATTTGACGACTGCGGGTACAGCCTGTAAAAGAAAAAGCATCTATTTTATCTTTTTTCATTTTTCTTCCTTTGAACCTAACTTGAGTAATAAATTATACTTGAATTATTTTCATTTCAGTGTATGACCGATAAATTTGTATTCAAATAATCGCTTTACAGTCAGATTTAATGTTTTGCTTGTAACTTTCAGGTTTTCACGTCAGTTCGGGATAAGTTTTGGTATCCTTGGTATGTTGAATTAAACATCTGATCAGTGTTTCATTTTGTTAATGAAGCGAAAGAATGAATTGAAATTTCGATCATGAATTTAATACCGTGGTTGACAAATGAATCATGCAGCGTCTCTCTAAACGTTGAGTTATTCCCTTGGATTGTGAAGTTTAATTATATAATGAAATGATAATGATATTATCAGGAAAGCAATTTGTAATTGAAAATTATGGCAATATATTTTTATATCAATTATTTTTATATAACTAATAAAAATATTTATAAATGATTAACACAGGAATTTGTACTGCGATTAATTGGATTCTAAATTCAAAATCTGATTATTAATTGATTAATATTTTTAATGATTTTTTGTAAATAATTTAATGTTTTTATTACTGAAAAAATTGGAGGCAAATACAGAAAAATTGATACTATAAAAAAGGGTAAAAATATTTTTATTTCCATTTTTTAATTCCAAATTGCGCAGTCGAACAATAAACATTGAGGATTTAAGATATTTGCCAGGCATCAAAATTATCGCGGGTTTCTGAATATGCCAAAGTATCCCAAGTGCGCGGAGAATTCCTCCAAAATACCGGAAGCTTGACTCTTCCGTTTGTTTCTCAATTTGAAACAATGCGCGTTTCAAAAGTATACGTTATAAATATTAGTTCTAATTTATAAAATTTTGGGAAGTTTGTATTTTAAATGATTTCAAAGCAAAACTAACTAACGAAACTAACAAGTAGTCAACAATCGTAATGGATTCGACGTTTAAATAACAGAAGTTTCGGTAGAAGATGATTCAAGTGTCTCTTTATGAACTTAAGAATAAAAGTTAGTTTACAAATGAAACTATTTCAATTTCGGTTGTAAGCACTGAAACGTTTTAGAAATAGTTGAAACATTTATAGAGCTGTTTCTACGAAATTGAAAGTTTATTTTCTTTTTAAAACATTTTAAAATCTCTTTAGACGTTTCGGAAGCATTTATTTGCCAACACTTTAATGGCCGAGAAAAGATCCCGAACAAAAGAATACTTGATTGCTACACAAAATAAACTTACAATTTCAACGAGTCGAAAATATTAGTTGATCATGATAAACAAATTAAAATATGCTAACCACGAGAATTGAAATTGATAAGAAATAAAAATTGAAATTTTCCTTCAAGATCATAATTTGGATTTCTTTTGTGAAAAGTCACGTTGATTGTAATAAGACAAATATTAATTCAAGTCACGATTACGAACATACACTAATGGCAATAATTATTTCAAAAGTTCCTTACTTTACTTCATACAACCGAGTCCCGCTTTCGTCCACAAAAGTGACATTCGCATCTCGATTAATCGTTAGGATTTCCACTTTGGATAAGCGGATTCTATTTTCTGCAAATCATCTTTTAGTGTGTATATTGTTAGTTCATGCATTTTTATTATTCAAAACGTTTCAAAGGATACTTTTTCAAATAAAGAATATGAGAAAAAGAGTTAATGTGAATTAAAAAAAATTTTTTTCACGTATGTATACATATCTCAAGTTTTACGAGTATACATATCTTACAAATTTATTAATTTGATTTTTTTATCCCACCCTAATATACATATACATATATACATATTAGGTTTCGTAAAAAATATAAATTTTATTAGCTAGGTTCTAGAATTGCAGTTTTTAATGAGAAGCAATATTTAACTGAGCAGATTGTTTTTCGACTACATTTAGACGGCGCGAATGAGTTTTTTCTGCATTTTTTTCGTTAAAATCATCTAACTTGAAATTTTTTAGCAAGTCGATCATTTTTTAATGTGTTGTACTAAACCTTATACCTGACGATACCACAACCGTAGCAAGTGGATACACCAATTAGGGTATTAATTATATTATCCTAAATAACATACATGATTTTGGCACTTAACAAGTTAAAATAACATAAACCATTTGATTGCCACATATTACATTGTTTTATTAAAAACTTAAATACAAAAATATGAACGATAAACTTCCAACTTACTTTTGAATAAATCAATATTTACATAAAATCGCATAAACAGAATTGCTATATTATTTACGGTAAAGTATTTAATAGCTATGTTATCCTATCTGCACGTTATAGTTACGACATCATTAGAAATATGTTTAGATACAACACAATCAAAACTGATCGATTTCCTAGCTATACATTTCAAGATAAACGATTTTAACTGAAAAAGTAGGGAAAAAAGTTACACTTAAGGCACTTCTGGTTCCTCTAGATGTGAATAAAAAAGCGAGCTACTCATCTAATCATATTTGCTCACCAAAAACTTAAATTTCAAAATTCTAACAGATATAATTAATTTTTTTCGACTCACCCTAATATACGTGTATATATTTTTTGATTACTCTTTGATTATGTTCCTGTTAGGTTAATAAATGGCATACGAAATGTTACAACAGATTTATGAAATGTTTGATAGCAATAGTATATATAGGATAGTCACGTCCGAACGTTCCCATATGAGGACTGCGATCCTGGCAGTTTTTCTCATACCTTATACTGTCTGTTCTCGAATGTGGCGACCAGTTTTTGTAATACCTTCGATTCATGCCGAGATTGCGGGCTTGGCTCCATCTCAAGAAATGATGCTTCACCGTGTTCTGGACCTCGGAATTAAGTATACAGTAAAAGAGTGCCACGAGGAAACCCTGAATGCAAATCAACATTTGAATTTGAATCACACCGAGGGAAATCAACTAAGGATTTAATTTATTTGAAGCGAACAAAGTGTAATTTAGAACAGCGACGCCAGATGCGAGAGATATTTTTCAACCCATCGCCGTTTCGCGTGTTTTTCAATATTTGTGAACGGCGGAAGGGATCATATAATCGACAAAATTTTGCATCGATGATTCGAAAAGTTATTATTGAAAAATTATTAAGCAACGATATATTTTATTCATTCATTCAGTACTATGCAGTGAACGTTGATATTAAGGGGGAAAAAAATTCTCATTCAAAGCCATAAAACGGATTGCAACAATTTTTTTCGCGACCCTCATAAAGACCGTTTTATCTTCTAAGAAATACATCTTCATCGTTCAATTTGAGCATTGAATATTGACGCGTTTCTTCGGGAATTTGAAAATTACTTCCTTTACGGCTCCGAACGCTTGGCATTTGATTTTGTCCGGGTCGTAAAGGGCATTGGAAACATATATGTATTCTTTTCTCGCTCACGTCGCATGAAATATGATTTATTTGCACTCTGACGTAATCCCGACATCAATCTTTACCTGAGAGGAAAGCATCACGGCTCGGATATTCTCGAATACTATGGCAGCCTGGCCATTCGACGGTCCCGCGATCATCAAGACGTGGTTTACTCCTAGAAGGGGCAGCAGAACCACAAGGGCTTTCGTCGCTTTTTTATACTGCTGCGTCTCCACCGTGTTCGTTGACCTTAATTTCGTTATCAGCACCTATAAACAAACAATTCCTCGCGATTCGTAATTGATCCCTGGTGCAATTACTTAAATGCGGCTCGAGATCGATAAGTGCAAGGCAGCACGCCATTTTTTAATTTACGACTTCACTCTTTGTTACGTTAATTACCTATCAACGGAATTAATAAGAACATACGTATCGGGTGTTGTAATTGAAAAATGTTCGACCTATTATTTTAATCTTGTTTTATCAACCCGTGTGGATATTTTGACTCGTAATCACTTGATTCCTACGAACTTCATGGAGAACAAAATATAAAACAGAAAAAATTGTTCATTAATAAATCTCACTTTTGGAGAGATTATAAATTCATTTCATGAAAGATTCATTTATACTTCAGGTTTTAATTATAAATTTCATCAATACAAAGTTTACTTTTTGTATATATTGTTCATTTTAATGTACGAAGAGTAATAATTTTTGAATAATTTTTATCATTTTGACCATAAGATGAAGATGCTAAAATTAGTTGTCACTGTTACCAACAACGCGACGACAAAAAAGGGAAGCGAGGAAAAAAGCCTATCTCGACGAGTTTTTTTGTCGGTCGAGGGTGTAAGAGCAAGGGTGCGGACCGAGGAATAAGAGATATCGAGAACGTTGATCGATATTATTGGCGCGGTTTGCGACCGCACGGCCGCAAACGTGCAAGTTTCAAGCGCCACTTTGGCCGTAAAGTCAAATTACGGCAACGTTTTACGAGTTAATACAATGAAGACGGCGCACTTACCCACATTATCATAACGAGGAAGATAACGTTCACGCATAAGACCAGAAGGGCCGGAGTCAAGAGGATCCAATCGTAGAGGTGTCTTCTCATCCACGCGCAGTGTTTTGATAGCTTCGCGTCCTATCAATAAAACATCAAACATTTAATCGTCGATTGCAGTCTTGAAACAGGGCACAAATCGCTCGGCAATAATTCAC